>JBBPOH010000223.1:0-17034 GCA_038091335.1 Phylloporus arenicola | reverse complement strand
GATCGATTGTACTCGGACATGTATTAGTTTATACATATAAAAACACACCCTCATCCCCTCCGCGTCCTCAGGCTTCCAAAGCGGGAAATACGACCTTTGAGACTCCCCACGATCGACGCGCCCGACGCGCCTATCACGGACGGCGCATTGGCAACCGTGATCAGCGAATTCCGCGGCGAACCCGTACCCGCCTCGCTGCTCATCGCGTCCTGGCGCCACCCACTCGCGACCGCGTTGATCCCATGCCGCGCAACGTGCGCAGCGTGCAGCTGCAGCGGCGTCCGCTTCACCGGCGATGCCACCTCCTGCACCGACAGCGGCGACATGGGCTGCGTGCTCAGCGACAGCGCAGGCGTGCTCTGCTCGCTCGACACCGAGCGCTGCACAGACGCGTTCTCCTGCGACGACGACGACGGCGCCGGGTCCGCACGCGCGTACGCCGGCGCCGCCTCGAACCCGCCCTGCGCCGCGATCCGCGCGATCTCCTCGAAAAAGTGCTTGCGGAAGAGCTCCTCCATCGTCTGGTGGAAGCGCAGCATCTCGGGCGGGCAGACCTGCCCGTGCAGCTTCAGACAGTTGTCGATGACGCGCACCTGCGAGCCGCTTCCGTTATCGTTCTCGAACAGCGTGCGCGCGACTTACGTGGTCGTCGATCGCGGTCCGCAGCCGCTCGACTTGCTCCTCTCTGTCGGTGTGTCGGGTGACGTAGGAGAGATTGAAAAAGGCTTCTCGGTACCCCGGGATGCTCTCCGCCGAAGGGTCCACCGCGCTGTTGAGCGTCATCGACAGCGCGTTGGTCGAAAAGACTTGGGCGGTCTTGGCGAGCGCCGAGTATCTCAGATGCAGCGAGTCGAGCTCGCGTGTTTTTTGTTCCACCTCATTGTATGCGTGATCGACCGGCGAGATCTCCACCACTTCCCACTCGGTGATGTCGGATCGGCGGAGGACGGTGGGGAAGGCTTGCTCTGTGGTGTAACATGTCTTTTCTAACCACACTTCTTCGTTGCCGTCCCGGTCGGGTTTAGTGATGGGCCGCGTGCTGCTGAAAATGTTGACAGAGCTATTCCCTACATTCAGAACGACGTCGCTAAAAAGTAAAACGGCTTGCCTATGCTCGTAATAGCTTCGTACCGCCGGCGGTACATCAGGGCATGTGAAAATCGGGAGCGTGCGATTCGGCTCTGGAGAAACGGCCGTCACTTGTATGCATTGATCCGTGCCGAAACGAATATCCACAGGCGGATCTCCGGGCGTCTTCAACAACTGAGATCCCGGATGTTTACTGAGCATTCGTTCACAGAATGTCCCGTACTTTTCCCACTCATAGCCGCGATACTGCGTCACCGAATGAGTTGGAAACGCGAACGACATGGTATACAAACGTACGATGAACTGTTTACCACGAATCGCATCGGGGAATTCACCAAAGAAAGCAACGCGGAAATAATCCGGATAGTAGCGCTGGTCGCTAATGATGTGTTCCAACAACGTCGCTTGATGTCTGAGGATTTCCGCCAATCGGGTGCTGTAGCCAACTTGAGTACCACGTGAAACAAGGAGATGTCAATCATACTAGTTGAACGTCACTTCGGCGTGCTGTTTCGCCAGTTCTTTACATATATCGATCGCACTCTCGTATGCTTTCCCCTTGCCTGTGATGATTTGACAGTCAACATCAAAACCATCTCCGGACACGCTCAAACACACCGAGGTAATCGAGAATCAAGAGGCAGAGCGTTTCTTTGCGGTGGAACTGAGATTGTTGCGGCAACCCAAGGTCTTCCATGGGAGGGACGAACGAATACAAGTCCCATTCGTGGAGGTCAGAGTGCAACTTGAGCGTCAGCGCAGCTTCCACGTAATTTTGAGATTGCAAGTGGGCCTATTGTATGATGAGCACAGGGATGACAAACTAGAGCTGAGCCCACGTTGACGAGTTGGTGCACATATTTGATGTACATCTCTTCGCGACCAATCTCTCGAATAAAGTTCATCAATCGTAGCTGTTCAATGAGTTGGAAGAATATGGCTGATACGTGGGGCAGGGGCGTACCGTAGCAATAACCCGGTCATCAGCAAACTCCTCGCCCTCGGGCAAACTCCTCAGACTGAGCAAGAGCTTGAGGAACGCATCAACGCAGTCCAAAAAGGTCGATACGCGCTCCCGCAGCGGCTCGTCCACATGTTCAGACTCGAATAGCTGACGCAAGTGTGCAATGAAAAAGGCACGCGAAATGTCATCGCCCTTGGACTGTGACATGAACAGCGAGTCCAGCTTCTTGACCAGCTCGTTCTCGATTTGTTCAAAGTGGCCAAATTGTTGGTATTCCGAGATGATCATCCCGAATAGAATACTGACCGCGTTGTTGCGCAGCGAGTCATGATGGCTCAAGCATAGATTCATGATTTGCCCAATAAGCGGTCTGAGCACAGGTCGGTATCCCTGCAGAACGGATGAGTCGGAAAATACACCAAAGTAAATGGCCACGCACGCCTTGCGATGCTTCCGTATCAGGAGTCTCGGGCCAAGAAAGAGCATCCCACAGACGTAACAAGATATCAGCACCTTCACCGCGAATATCACCTCCAAGCCGCCACACAGCACGACGTTTCTACGCCAAACTAAGGTCGAAATCGACAAGGACTTGCGCCACGTACCTGGGCTGTAAAGTCCTCGATGACGAGTTGATCCGACGAGAGAAGCTTGAAGAGCATATGGAACGCGTCATGCCAGAGCTCCGACTTGAACTGCTGCACATCGGACGGTGGAGGTACAAAGATGCCTTTCAAAAGCGTCGACACAGGATCTAGTATCTTGATCAGGACCTTGTGCGCCAACACGTTCACGTTCAGCCACGTGCTGGGCCACGCATCGTTATCGAGGATCGAGGTCGCGACCTTGAAAAATTGTGTCAAAAGTGAAGCAAAGTTGTCCCTTCCCTCGATGTCGTGGCTCGACTCGAGAAAATTGTATATATGCTTGGTGGGCGCAGACAGAATGAGAGCCAGGAAAACAATAGCGGTCTCTCCCAAGCCTGGGTTGAAAACACTGTGCTCTTCGGTAATGCTGGGCGCGCTAGCAGTATTTCGAGGTGCGTTGGGCAAGGGCGTCGTGAGAGAGAACGGGTAAGACTCTGGAAACGTGACGGGAGCTGAAGCGCTGCCGATCGTAGGCGTCCTCGTACGTTCAATTGCGTGGTGATTGGCAGGATTCTGGAATTCTCGATACGAGTCTAAAAGTCTAGAGGGATCTCGGTCAGTGAACCCTCATGCAGACAATCCATCTTACCTTGGCAACAGCATGAGCAGGTACTCCACGTTATCTTGTTCTTGTCTGAATAAAATGCGGTCCGAGAGTACCGTTGAAGAAACCAGTTGCGACTGAAGTTTATCCAACATCACAGCAAGAATGGTCACACATAATCGCACCGACTCCAACCAACTGACACGCGACGCATCCTTGGCACTATCCGAGTCGCCTGTCTGCGTCTGCGTGAATTCGTCATAGCGGCCAAAGTAGGGCTTGATCCAGAGGACCACAGCCTGAACGAGCAACGTGCGCGATTGTGGGTCGTCGAACAAGAAGCCTTTTACGATCTGCAGATACATGATAAGCCGCCAGATGATGATTTTCCCCTTGGCATTGGATATCGCATTAGCAAAGTTTGTCGCAACAGTGACGAGCTCAATGGTCGAAAGTATTTTGGCAAGTTCGGGTAGTATGGACGTAAAGCGCTGCAAGGCAATCGTCTGCGTGCCAATGATAGATTGTGGGGTTGTGGTCGCCATCATGCGATTGACCTCGGTCAAATGTGTCCGGACCTCTTTTTTGAACGTCGCCTCGAGGTGTTCGGCGGTCGCGCCACCAGACATCCCAAGCTCCGTGGATTTTTGCAACTCTCGTGCACGTGTGATGAACTTGAAGATGTAATGCCAGACTTTGAGCGCTGCTCTCAGAGGAGACGCAGTATCTGTGCCGGTAGGATTCCTCATCAGCCTATCCATAGACCTGATGATATGCGAGGACGCAGTGGCGCAATTGAAGTGCTGTTCAATGTATACATCCAAAACGGGCTGGAAATTGCTGAATCTTCTGTCCTGGACAATCCCAAGTACCGTCACGAGCGCAGTGAACACGAGGTGGTCCATCTCCCCAGATTGGTTCGTCTGCGAGACAAGGATGCCAAAGAGGGAATCAAAAATGTCGCGTAAAAACTTGACAATCTCCCCTTCTCCCACAAAGGTGAACTTGCTGAGTACGGTGGAGAGAAGTTCCTTGTCTTGTATCTGCTCCCACTTGAGAAGACTAAGCAACACAGGGTTTTGAGTAAACTTGGTGGAGCACAGAGAAGATCGAATGATGAGGGTATCGCGGAGGGGAGAGGCGAGTCTCTGGAGATCAGGGGTAATCGTCACCTGATCTGGCCGTTGGTTGGGCAAAACCCATGGCGACGACAACAGATACATTTCAGGTGTAATCTGACCCAGCCTGTCAGCTTTGTATAATACCAAGGTGTGGCTCCCATCCTCTAGGAATGCACCTTGTCCGGGAAATAGAGGCAGGAACGCGAATGCAAAGGGTCGCTCTGGTCCCAACGCTCGATTCCCGGTTCTGTTCCTGAACGTGAAAAATAGATGCCAGTCAGGCACACCCCGCAGAGGTAACCGAAGTTTGATGAGTTCGCCATAGGTGGGTTGGTTGTTGCGCGCGAACACCATCGAGTGGAACTGTGTCACGGGTTGTTCACCAGCCCCGAGAGAGATGGCATTCTCCACCGTAGAACCAGAGGAATCTCGAACTTCGATGGCGACCTGAATATTCTGAGCGGTTGGTCCCGGACGAAAATTGACCATGCTAAGTCGTGCAGACTGCGCGTGCGAAACAGTGAACTCTCCAGACCAGAGCTTGATGTAGAGCTCATTGCGGACATCGCCCGGGAACACAACGTCAGGAAAACCAAGGCGAAGTGTGAACGGAACATCCTGGAGAAGGGACATGTTCTCTCTAACGATCGTGGCAGCATCTCCATGGAAAATCTTGACAGACACCGCAAGCATCTCTGCCCTGAAAATGTTGTCTCAGTTGCTGCACACAACCAAGGGAATACGCAAACACCTTGGGGATTTTTCATACTCTCTAGAGTTGCCTGCAATAATATCTTGATGAAGCATCGAGAACAACGCCTCGTTGACCGGAACATAGATCGGCATCGTGTGTTCTCGTATCGGGGACACAGTGGATCCTTCGGCTACCATTTTGTTCAATTGCGCCAACTCGAGCACGGCACAACCGAATGGACGACGGTAGTTGATAGTATCAAAAGAAGTCCGCGTCGTTCCAGGTGGTTCGACGAGCGAAATAGACGACTCGGATGGTCTTCTTCTGGCACCTTCCGGACCGGGCGCACCAGAGCTGATGCTCGAGGCCATTCTCATGGCCCCGTTGCGAACAATCCGGCACACTAGAAACAAGGTATCTTGTGCATCGCTCTGCGCGATATCGATGAAGAGTGTGCGGGCACGCATAGTGGAACCACCCTCTCGAGCGACGACACCGTTGTGGCTCAGTACAACGTAACATTCTTCCGTCACGAATCGCGGGTTATCCGAGTGTTTGTAAATGGAAAAGAAAAGTTCAGCCACTTCTCCGGCCGCACAAAAGGAAGCGACGAAAGCACGGAGGTCGAGGAATATGTGATAAAACTTTGCAGGAGATAGTTTCGCAGTAGGGGTACTAGGCGATATCGGAGAGGTAAGAGAGCCGATAAGACGAGAGGAGTGACGAGGACGAGGCATGTCGGGGAAAGCAGAGTGTGCCGGTGTGGGGATCGGCACTGAAGGCGTATGCAATTCCACTGGTGTGCCCTTTAAGATGCTGTGATGATCTGCCTGCACGTTCATGTACGCCAACGCGGTTTGCATGGCATACATCCTGACGGCACTGACCCAGCTTCGCGGGTCGACCTCGCCTTCGACATCGACGGTGACGAGAGCTCCCCAAGTGGTGTGCCTGACGATGATATCCAAATCCTGCACCATATTCCCAGCCACTAATCTTGCCACGCAGTCTCTCCTCAGTACAATCGTTTCCTCGGCACTCAAGGTTTGTGCGAGTAATTGCCTTCGACCTAGGTGCAAGGCTTCGATGTGAGATTTGACCGTATGGAAGAGTGAATATTGCCTTCGCGCCAAGTATTGGAACATGAGGCTATGCCATTCCCTCAATGCAGACGCAATCTCGTCGATGATGGGTTGCACGGCACCGGACGCAGTGTCATCGCCAGACTTGAGAGAGGGTCTGGGCGGGAGAGGCTTGAGCACTTCTTCAGAGGGCGCAGCGGAATAGATGCTAGCGGGGTACACCGTGACGGCAGCACGGGATGACTTGGCTTGGTCCGGAGGCGGGGGGAGCTTGAACGACTTGCGGTCATCCTCTGCGCCGTCTTTGTCGCGATCCTTGTCCTTGTCGCGGTCGCGGTCACGTATGGGATGCTCGGGGCTCGAGTTGGCTCGCTCGCGCTTCCACTGGACAAGATAATCGGCCACGTGTGATGCGCCGTTTGGATGGTGGGCCGTGACAGAACTTGGGTTGTTGATCCACGTCGTGACTAGATCAGGCAGACGACCTTCGGCGTCGGACAGCTCGTCCCGGGCATAAACGTGGGATGCAGGGAAAATGCCGATGAAGACTTGCTGAGGTTCGTCAGCCCTTGGCGGGGTATTGGTGGAATGATCGGACAGGGTCAGAGGAGGTGGACGTCGTGCGGTGCACACGACGTAACTAGCGATGATGGTCAGTTGGATGGTTGATGCCGCGCAGTCGCGGTGGACGCACCCGCGGTACCAGACACCCTCTACCTCCTTGGCCCTTGGAGAGTATTTCTCAAAGGCATAGACTTCGTCGCCGACTTCAAGGGAGACGACATCTCTGTGACCGCCTACCTCGGCATCCGAGACTTCGGTGATTGTGGACATGGGACGTCGGCCAGACATGCGGGTATCGCGCTTGGACGGTGAGAGAGGATGGACGGCATAGCCGTACACGATGAGCGGGAGAGGCTCCCAGACGCCTCTACGCGCTGTGCCCATCGCGGAGACAACGAAACGTGTTTATGCTGACAAAACAAGTAAGCTACTCTAGAACACGGTTGCCTGCAAGAGACTATCATTTAATCAGGTATCAATACAAAAAAAAAGATCAAGGTATAGTATGTTTCACTTTGAAAAACCAACGTTGGTCCGTGCTTAAAATCTCTCTCCTGGGTCTAAAGGTCCAAGAGGTCCATATGCCTCTCTCGGTTGTCCATGTACATCCTGGTAATGGGGAGACGACGCCGGCGGTGGCTGTGGGCTCTCAAGAGACCCAGAATGCGACATGGCGCCATAGCCCATCAAATGCTGCTGAGATGGGTGGTCGGACAATTGTGTTGCAAAGGTCGGTGTCCGGGCGGGAGAGGGACTTGGGGAGTCTTCATCGAACCCAGCGTCCAACATCGCCGCCAATTGGGCTTCGCCAACGATCCCACTCCCTCCAATGTGATAAAGACCCACAGGCGGAGGAGCATATCGCGTACTGCCCTCGTTGTACTCCCCGACCTGTTGACCCCATTGATCCTCTTCCGAAGAAGCGACTGAGTGGGTGTCGGACCCTTCGTACTGAGTCCCTCCCCGGACGCTCAGTAGATCGTTCTCGCTTGTAATAAACCCACCGGGATGGAGACGCTCCATATCCCTTCTTCTTCGTTCTTCACGCTTGAGTTTACGAAGCCTGGAGCGTTCCCAGTCTTCCCAACGGCGAAGCGGCACAGACAATCCTCCGACGCCAGTGTCACCGGTTCCATGAGCTTCGTCTTTTGCTTCACCTTCCACTTTTCTGTGACGAGTGGTCAGCAGTGTGCAACAGGCCAACGAAGAAAACCAACCTCGTCTCTCCCCACGAAAAATCGTCAAAGTGCCAAAATGCATAGACAGGCAAAACAAAGTTCCAGATGGGTAGGGCAATAAGGTATATCAACATCCAAAACACATAAATGATCTTGCATGTCGTGATTAAAATCAAGATGGCGGGGAGGCCGAGCACAGCAACCAACAATATCAAGGGGATTGCTTCGTTAAAGTTGACAGGTGGGTTGAGAGCCATGCTGACGATGAGCATGTACGTCAACGAAATAGCTATCGGAAGAACAACAGTGCCGAGGAGGTCCATGAATACAACAAATTGCATGCTGAAACAGAATGTGCCACAGAGGTTGCGTACAAGAACAAGCTCCATGAGATTGTGGATCGTCGAGTTGACCCAACGGCGCCGTTGGGATAAAAGGACAGAGAATGTGTCGGGAACAACAGTACGGCAGCGAGCTTGCGGAAGAAACATCATTTTGCGGTTGGGGAATGTGCGGATGAGAATGGTGGTCAGGAAGCGATCTTCGCCCAGTAACAGAAGGTTTTTCTGGTGTAAAGTGGTGGCTTCGCTTTGACTATATTCGCGGACGATTTCCGGCTTGATGATAAGTGGAACCCAATCTTCGCCACTATTTCGACGAGCTTTCAATCGGAACATTGAGAAGCAACCGGGAAGGCATGAAACACCACCAAAGACGGATTCAAAGGCTTTGGCAAGATGATGGGATATGAAATATTCAAACACCTGGATAGCCGTCACCCACGATGCACGTTTGTTGGCTATCCGGGTCTCTCCACAAACACCCATGATCATTTGATCATGATGCATGCAATTTACCAGGGCTTTGAGCGAATCGGGGAAAACTTTAGTATCTGCGTCAACCTGTGGAACATGAGAACGTGTACCCAGCAAGCAAATCTGTCATACCATCAAGCAGACTTCAAAGAAATCAGGAGTCACACCCATGAGTACATGGATTTTGCGGAACAGGTCGAAATCGAGTGGGGACATGCGGTCATTATATGTGACTCGGGAGAAGAAGTTCATGAGGATGAGTTGACTGTCACGCTTTCCGCGATTGCCAGGTTTCTTGTCTGTTGATTCGGCTTCTATTCCACACTTGACGATGACCAACGTAGGCGTGCGGCGGCCGGCACAAGCTGCAGACAAACCAATAAGGGCAAATCGGGTCTCATCTCGGCAAGAAAACATACTATAATGACCAGCATAAACCATCGCGCGATTCTCTCTCTTGGCGCCAGATCCGACTGCAAGATAACTCATAGGGACGGGGTTTCCAAAGCGTGGGTCAGCTTCCAGCAGGCTGACGCAAATGTCCGGAGTGCTTCTTTTCTCTCCAGCTCCAGTAATCATTCCGTCTGCGACGACGAAGATTAGTTTTCGATGGTCAGAATATTTGGTCTGGGAAATTGCATCCAGTGTCGTGCGCATGGACTCCTCGCCCTCGGAATAGCATGTTATCAGACATACAGCAAAGAGCTCGGCGCCGATCTGTGCCAAGTTCATGACCTGACTAGGAGGGTTCTTGCGGAGGGTTGCAGACTTTTTGACACCGGGTGGACCTGCCCAGGGAGCTATGCCAGTTTTGTTGTCCACGGAGACGTTGGCGCCTTCTGGCAGAACTGCTGGACTGATAGCTGAGCGATCCAGCTCGACGTTATCTGGAGGGCCAGCTAATCTGGCGGAGAGGAACCAGTTGAAGACGCATGCCATCACGAATCGGACAAGAACGAGACCGAGGATGACGATGAGACCAACATAGAGAAATAATGATGAGACGAAACAACCGGGAGAGATTTTGTCAATGTTTCCAGCATAGTATCTTTGAGTGAGACAAGGAACGGCAGATTTTGTGGTGGCATTATTATAGAATAACATGGTGGCATCCTTTCCACTAGTGACGTTTTGCTGAAGGACGGTGCGAATGGCGGAGTCGACGGGATCAGACGATATGGGATTAGGATGCAGGGACATGTAGGGGTTCATGTTGAGGACGGCGCCATCGATGACAAAATAATTAGAGAGAGCGGGGACCTGGAGCCAGTCGTAACCAAGGAGCTGAGAGGTCTCCTGTATGTCGAGCTGGGAGAAAGTGGAGGAATCGGTGAGAGAGCCGAGGGGACAAGGGGTGGCGGAGCTGCATGGATCGTCTGTTGCGGCATGGAAGGAGAGAGCGTTACATGCGGTATACTGGGAAGCGGTGCGGGTAAAGTAGGGAGTGATGTCTTGACCGGGCTGCTGTTGAGCGAGTGCATCGAGATCGACGCCTGCGGGGCTCTGTGCATTGGTGACGTTGAAGACGACGCCCTGTACGCTGAGTGTTCCAAAGGCGGAGCCAAGGTCGGTGTAACGAGCGGAAGTTGTGCTAGAGGTAGCGGGGCAAAGGACCCTTTGGGTGCCGACGGTGATGAAAGCGACTGCGAGGCAAAGAACGAGGATGATGAAGCAGAGGGCGATCTTTTCTCTCCAGGCCTGGATTGTGTGCTTGTCCTTGAGACCGCCTATGGACGAGAGGAGGAAGGAGGGTGCCCAGAAGGTGACGAGGCGAGCGAAGACGCGCCAAGGGTCAAAACCAGGGCCGATGGCAGAGCCTGGTACCCAGCCAGAGGCGGTTGGAGCGAGAGAGGAGGGGGGGTTGATGAGTGGTACGGGTGCCACACTGCGCTCCGGGCGAGTGAGGGTCTTTGCGCGACGGATTGTTGTGCCGGTCGCTGGGCGGGATGTCGACCGACGGGCTGGCTGGTGCGCGACACGAACTGAGCGAGACATGGAAGAAAAACGAAAGACGGGGTCGGAAGATGAGTGTTACAAGTTGACCATGTCCGACTACGACCAGGTCTTCTTCGCCGGGCAGAAGCTCGTTTCGTTGGCTTCCCAGCACCATATGAGCGAGTACAATCGCCTCAAGCATGGCCAGCGCGGTACTCCATCTGTCTCTATCTACTCGCCAGCGGTGCTCATCGTGACCAGGTTCACCCGTCTCGTACACACCAATATCCCTGCATCTCCCAGACGTCGTCCGCACCCTCCGCGAACGCCAGCAAAGATGCGCCGACCAGCTTCTCTGGTGGCCCTGCGCCTCCCCTTCCCGCAGCGAATCCAGCCCAGTGATACCCGTAGCCAGGCAACGCGCCGCACTCGCCGCGGGAGAGGCAATTCCACATCCTGACTTGCAGCAGCAACTCTCCTCCGCAATCTCCGAATCCATCACCCAACCCCACCCTGCCCACGTTAAAACGTCAGAGACTCACCCTATCAAGTCGGTCGTTCCACTACCAACTGGCGCGCCACTGACCACTTGACAGCGTGTCGCAAATCATACCCCCAGAATCACTCAGCGCCATTTCATACCATCTCATACCGTGCCAAAAGCCTTGTCCTGTCTTGTTTGATATTCATCTCCCCGACCGATACCCACAACTGCGTGTACCACCCAACCAATATTCGCCTTCCAGTTCAAGCGCTCTCAACGCACGAATTCCAGTCCCCCCCTCAAGGATACTGCTGTCGCTCAAGCGTACCTTCAAGGCTCACTCCGTTTCCGACGGGCCATCCGAACATCCCACACCACCGTGCGTTCCACCGATGCTCACTCTTCCAACCACCTATGCATTGCATCCGTTCTCGCTCCACGCGTGAGTGCTGTCCTTGGCTCAATGAGACCCTTTTTGACGTGCCTCAGCCGTTTACCGACCTCACCGTCCAATAAAATGTCCAAGTTGCGCGCATCAAAGTCCCGGTCATCTTCCACCTCATCTTCCGGCCAAGGCGCCATGAACCCAAGACCTCTGAAGCTTGGAAACCTCTTGCTGTCTTCTTGCCCTGGTAAGAAAGGTTGGTCTTTCGGCTCCATTTGATCATGTCCTTTCATCAATTCTTTCCAAGTACGGCTAAGCGGGCCTGTGCGCGGCCGGAGTGCGATTTGTCGAGATCTGGATGCCGATCTGCGACGTATGAGGATGCTTGGGGCGCGCTGCGTCGTCTGGTAATTACCGTTCTATCACTATCTGAACATCATGGGTGACACTCTCAAGCTGTCTCGACGACGAAGAATTGGAATTTCTCGTTGGTGCCTCATGGACGGAATACTGTCAAATCGCACATCGAGAGGGTCTCGATGTCCTTCGGTGCGCATTCCGCACTATACGCCGTCCTTCTCCACTCATGCACTGTTCCAGCATTCCCCTACCAGAAGGTCTTGCTCCGCTTTCACCCAACGCTCTGGACGCCGATATAGATCGGATCATTCAAAGATATACCCTACAAGGGTCATCTGTGTTGGTGCACTGTCGTGGGGGAGTCGGTCGTGCTGGCGTCTTTGCTTGCTGTTGGATGCTCAAGCTTGGTCTCTGTGGATGGATCGAAACCGACGTTTCACCGGGTTCCACCGGCGTGTCCGAGATGAAGCGCGACGAAGACTCATCAGAGGCATTCCGCGACACCGTGGTGCGGAGAGATACATTACAGATGGTGGAACGCGTCATTGAAGTGGTACGAAGGCGAAGAAGCGTCAAAGCTATCGAGACATTGGAGCAAGTCCAGTTCTTGGTCGAGTATGTCGACTATTTGAGAGCATGTGGACGTGCCGAGGATTCTTGCAGCTCACCGCCACCATCCTAATATCCTTATTTTTGCACTCAGTACGAGGAGTCAATTTTGGATTTCGAACATAGGTACAGTAATGTGCATAGGCCATGTTAATTACTCGGGACATAAGGGACTACTGGCAAGGAAACGCAACTGCTACTATCATTTGCGATTTTCTCGTCGAACCACGACTGTTCTTCTCCTGACCGTGATTGCGCGATCTTCCGGGCGACGAGGTCGGCATCTTCGATTGAGAAGCCGCACTGCTTGACCAGTCTCCTCTTCAAATCACTGCCATCAATGCGTTTTCGGCGGCGGGGGGACAGCCAACTGCGCATATGCAGCACTATTCGCTTCACCCAACTCGCCTTCTCTTCTTTCCAAGAGACCCGGCCGCTATAGTCCAGGAGAAGCCTCCGGATGATCTGCTTGGATGATTCATACTTGTCGCTGAATATACCTCTGTAGCCGCGGGTGGTCGTGGTGCACGCATGCCCAAAGGACCGAAGTCCGTACTCCTTGATCGCGTCCTCGTTCTCTCTCCACCACTGCTCCATATCGTCAAACATCTCCAGGTGCGTCACAGCGACCACGATCGGAACCTGGCGCTTGCACAGCACCTCCACGAACAGACTGTACGTCTGCTGCATCGTGATGGAGATCCGTCCGCCCTTCATGCAAAACACGAGGAGATTGATCCCGCCCGACCGCTCCAGTCTGGATATGAGCGCGTACGCCTGGTGGACGGCGTCAAGGTAGTCGCTCGTCTTCATGTTGCCCTGGGCCTCGTGCAACCCGGCTGTGTCGTGCAGGGCAAACTCGACGCCGTCGAGGGTGACGAGGTGCTCTTGCGATTGGAGCGTGCAGCTCTTTGCGCCGCTGGAGGTGATAGCGCGGTCCTCGCCCGCGATAAGATTGACGAGGGAGCTCTTCCCTACGCCGACGTCGCCGACGATGAGGACGTTACGGCGGCTGGGCTGCTCAGAGGGGGTGGGACTGGAACAGGTGCTTTCAGAATCTGACCGCATGATGGACAGAGTCAAGATGGGGTCCTCGTTCAGAGGCTGAGTTGTGGGGCGTCACGGGTCCTTTATGTACGATGTGCACCGGTTGACCGGCAAAGGACATACCTTGACGCCATATCGAATGCTATGTGCTTCTCGTATTCAGCGATCCCGGCGAGGCGATATCAAGATTCGATGAGCGTCTCTCGTCAGGGATCATCGCCGGTACACCATTTTGGTTTGGCCCCATGGAGGCCGTAATATCTGGGGAGCGAGGCCTGACGCAGATGGATGATACACCCAGCTTGCTGGAGCGCCTATACGTCCATGGCCACACCGAGGCGTTTTGGGCCAACTTGCGGTGAGCACAACCCTGTCTGCAGGCTTCAATGTCGGGTCGCCCTTGGCCATAGGGCATCTACGTGAAGATGGGCCCTGGAACTTGAACAAGCCATCATTTACTTCCACCGAACTAATGGAAGCGTGCATGAGGTGAGTACCAACCCTCATTCTCAGCCTCGTTCAAGCCCACCTCACCCCCACTGCGACATGCTGTAGATTCACCTGTTCGCCGCGTTCGATCAAGCGAAGCATCGTGCTGCGGTTGCAGACATAGCCCTGCCATTGGCAAAAGCGGCCTCGTATTCAAGCCATTGACCCACAAGCCAACTTCGCGTCAAGTACTTAAAGTCCTGTCCGTGACGGGTTTTGTTTTACCGAATCGACACACATGGACTTGCTTCCCACTAGGCGACGCTCGGATGTACGTTTTTACCCTATAAATGGGTGGAAATGTCTTATAAATGTCTTCGTGGGTAGAACTCTACCAGGGGGTTGACCCTTGATGTCCCAAGCGAGCCTGTCAGGAAAAGCATCGAACGGTCGCAGACGGTACTCTCGATGTCCATTCCGTCCCTCTGAGTCTGACGCATCCTATGTAGAACCATCGCCCACAGCACCAGCCAACGATATTTGGGATTGAAACAGAGCCTCATGAGTCCGTCAAGGCCAAGGTGAGTTGCCTTTCACCCTGCCCTGACTGGTTTGAGTCTGAAAACGGGCCAGAGAAACAGTCCTCTTTCTCTCGAGGTGAGATTGTCATCTTGACCAGTGTTAACTTCTGTTCTTACCACAACAAGGCTCGTAATATCGTGATCTTTGGTGACAGTGGGGTCGGTAAAAGCTCTCTCATCAACATGCTCGCCGGCCACAAGACTGCGGCAACCTCGCATGGTGTCCTCGGATGCACATTTGAGAGTCGTCAATATTCGATCAACATCAACGGTGAAAAAATCAACGTCTGGGATACCGCTGGCCTCGACGAAGGTACGCGCGGTCGGGTTCCACCGCATATTGCCGAGAAGAGTTTAACCAAGCTGCTCCGTGAGTTACGGAATGCGAATGGCATCCACCTTCTGGTCTACTGCATTCGCGGTCCGAGTGTTCGCAAGTCGCTGGCGAGGAACTATACCATCTTTTACTCTGCGATATGCCGGAAAAAGGTTCCCATCGTGGCCGTCGTGACGGGATTGGAAAATGAGCCCTCTTCGATGGATGATTGGTGGATGAGAGGCGAGAAGGAGCTGGCCAAGCACAAGATGCGCTTCGATGCCCACGCATGTGTTACAACCATTGACATGGACAAGGCCGCGGGTTCTGTATTCGAGGAGCGCAGCCTCGTGTCGCAAAAGTTGGTCCGGAAGCTGATCATCGACTATTGTCATCGGGTTACCACCCGGCCATCCGATACCAACTTCTTCATCAAAGCTGCCTTGCTCGACTTTCGGTCGATGATGAAGTCTGGCTGGGAGCATGTTCAGCCTATTTCTACTGTTGTCTTTTGTCAATCCGACATTCCACTCTTCCGTTCGGGTGTCTTTGGCGATCTCAGACGCATCAGCTCTCAAATAAACGGGCGCACCTTTATCTTTCAGCGCGCTGGTGACCTTTCGGAACGTTACATCACCCCAAGAATATCAAAAGGCGGCGCAGATCTGTTGATTTTCGCTGGAACGATGTCGGTGACTAATGAGAAGAGATTGCTGCGGTTTTACGCATCCTGCACTGGCGACGTGTGCCCCCTTCTCGTTGTCACGGAGGACACCTTTGTCGTTGCGTGGACGGAACGTCTCAATGCGCTAGGGATCGGTGCTCGTGTTGAACCCCTTCCTACAGATGGGCACCAGGTGGATTTCTCGAACCTGGTCGACGAGCTTTGTCTTGTCAGGGGGCCTGCTAAATACCGCAGGGGAAACCTTCTTAAACTCTTTGGGCGCAGGCCAAAGGAAAATGGAGATGATATTACTGCACCACACGACGACGGAGTCCTTTTGGAGGTCGGAAGGCGGTGAAACTCGCAGACACACGGGTTCTTGTGCATTTCTGTATTTTCTTTATTCTTGTTTTCCACTTGTAGCTGCTCAGCGGTCATAACTTGTAGTCTCGACACCCGGCGTTACGCTTTGGGAAGCGCACGCGTCGTATTCCTTGTCCAGCTTCTTTAATATAGCCGAGACCTCCTCACTACTCTTCGGCGAACACCTGTTTTAAGGGCGGTGAGTGAACGTTTGGAAGCGTGAGCGTTCACGAGAGAGGTGAAAGGTGCGTGCGGGCAGTCACGGAGAAATGTTCGGCGACGCTACGACACAAGTGCGCCCCGAGCATCTGCTACACGGCAACCGACGGGGAAGCCTGTTGGTCTCCATCGAGTGGACTCGGAGGTTGAGTGCCCAGGGAACGACGTGTTGGTGCGCTGTGAGAATAGAACAACACCTCGACTTACTCGCATAAAGTGGGTTCCAGTCTCTTGCAACGGACCACATGGCGTGTGTCGAGACTAGATAGCACGTTCATGCCTTTTCGGGTTCTTCTGGGACGGGCTGGGGTCATTATCTAGTTTGGTGAGCCGCCCGTCCGATGTGAGGCTCGACCTTATGGGCTGCCAGTGGTCACCAGCCTACGCGGAAAAGGATGATAATAAGATTGTCAGGCGAGTCGCGGCGTGAAATATCCAACAGGACCTTGGGCCTTCTTATGATGGAGAAATCGCGGGACTTCAACGAAGTGTAGGGTTGAACAAGATTCGGCTAGCGAACTTTAGCGAAATCATCGAGGCTGCCAACTTCTACCATCACCACCTTCGGCCCCCAGTCACGCACTTTGGGTTTTCAAGCCTTGGATTGCCAAAGCGTTATACTACCTACCGCATACACAGTCACAAACTATATACAAACCCGCACCGAGAAATCGCCAAAAAAAAGAAGTGCGGGCAGTGGGCCCACAGGCGGCCAGGAAACTGAAAAACCAAACCAAAAGGTGGTGCGGGCTCGAGGCTCTCTGCAACCAGGGAAGAAAAAAAAAAGTGGAATCATACCACCCAAACGTGAAGATGCTCCAAGCCGGAAAACGATGCTGCGAGTCCGGGAAGGGGAGAAGAGAACAAATGACCTTCCAAATTCCACTTGACGTTGGTGCCGCGAGAAGGGAACACCAAAAGCACCTCCTAGACTCGAAACTCGA
>JBBPOH010000222.1:0-17053 GCA_038091335.1 Phylloporus arenicola | reverse complement strand
CATAAGCCATCATCAACCAATAGGAAGGCTTGCTCACTTACGAGACAATATTGAAACGCGCCGTCCATTTCGACGGCTTTGTAGATGCTCCCGTGAGTGCTCCTTTAGAGGGGAGGAAATTTGAATAGGTCAACTTACTTTGTTTCGGCTGATCACGTACTAGCGTCGGAACGGAATTGATCCCCCCGTTTCATCGTTAAGTTTTATTCTCATAGCCTCCCCCTTTCCGTGTCGTACGCTGACATCTCGACCCCAGATCTGCCGTGTGTGTCGTACATGACCCACGATGGATATGACAAGTATGTTCTGATCTCGATACCCATACCTTTGTTTGGCCAAATTGGGCACGCCGTTGGTTGCGGTCTCCGTTGCTCTGCATTAACCGTATTCAGATCAGCACGGCCCCACCTAAGTGTGATTTACGGCATGCCTCCCTAAAGGCCCAGCCCATTGACAACGCTAGAAGCAGCGGAGGTTCTCCTGACTTGTTCAATCATGTGATTCATCAAACCACGACTGCACAAAACTCCCCGATTTAAACTTGCATGGGAACAATGAATTCCCCTTCAAGCAACAGGGTTAGAAGCGTGTTTTGGTTGGTGGGCTTTGCCGAACTTGTCATTAAATCTCCCCGATATCCTGACCTTTTGAGTGATAGTTCAACATGTGCGGGTTCCGTTGGCTCGACATCTGTAGCGGGGATCTGCGTATCAATAAGATTCTCGAATAGTGTTCATTCGGTTTGATCCACGGTTCTAGCGCATCATTTAAAATCCATTGCGATCTCATCCTCGCCCTTCACCCACCACCCAGTTGACACACCTAGAACGCCCGCGCCTGCCAGGTAGCCTGGGCTGACCATCTTTGAGCATGTTCGACAGACAAGCTTATCAGCATGAGAACACCCCCGATTTGTACGTGTTCCTAACTAATTGACTTGAAGTGCTGACGCCGTCTGTCTCTCTCCAGCGACGAATTTCTTGCTCAGCTGTTGAGCGACATCCCAGACATGCTACCCGGGCACATCTCTATTCCTACGTCGACATTCGCACCAGTATCCTTACCCGCAATTGCGGCCGCCGTACCCGCATCTGCATCCACCCCTGTTGCAACATCAGCATCACCGTTTCCATCTTCATCCTCCTTCGCTACCGCCGTCACCACCGCGACCACCCACGACGCGACCAGCCCCCATCTCACCTGCCAATGGATCTCCCCACACAATCCTCTGCAGGTCTGCGGTACCCCGCTCTTGCACGACCCGAAACACGCCTGCATGCACCTGCGGCAGGTACACAACGTCCGTGGGAATGAAAAAGTGATGGTGCGCTGCCATTGGCGCGACTGCCTTGTCGCTCCGATGCAGCGCGGGAGTCTCATTCGCCACGTGCTCACCGTTCATCTGGGCTTGCTGCGCTGGAGGTGCGAGGCGTGTGGGCGGATATTTTCTAGGCGGGGTACGCCACACACGTGTGCGTGTTGAGGGCACCTCTGAGTTGTTTCATTTTGCACCGTGTTTTGTTTCGTCCAGAGGGAGACGATCGTGTGACGGAGAATTGATGCAATGTTGGATCAAATTTCTTGTTTTGGAAGTTCTGTCTCTGTGTATTGTATGCATCATAAGGTGGAATAGAGGACGGATCTTGAAATGTATCATTGGATTGTTTCTCCAGAGTCTTGTTTCGGAACGACTGTGTGGTCCTTGTGGCGGCAGATTCGGCGGAGTCAACGTGCCGGTTTTCGTTCGAAACGAGGCACAGCAACGACCCAGTCTAGACCATGTTGATTGTCGGGAAGATACCATGGCCAAGTGGCAGGCGCCAGGTGCCACTAGTCGCTGTGTTTTCCAAATCTGTTCAATGAACTTTAGAGGCTGTGGTGGCTTGATGACGTGTCAATTTCCGGGAAATTAGAATCGAGCACTCTTCCCCTTCATTATTTTTCCTTGTCGCTTCGAATCCGGGTCGTACGGACCGCACTCGGAATAATGATGGCAAAACGCGTTCTCGAGGGCTCGCTTTCTCTGAATGCCAACTTGGTGCCTGGTTAGAGCTCAGAGATGGAGCTCCACCATGCCGTATAGTTCAGTCAGGGCCGTGGACGTATTCAAACGGACAGCGGGCGTAGTAAAGGTTCCTGGTTGGCACTGGTGGGTAGCATTGGACCACACGAAGTACTCCAACTACGAACGGGTATCGAGACGATAAACGTGACAGTGATCGAGATCTCTGATCCTGATCTCTGAGTTGAAAGACCATTGATGGGGCTAGCTCCATGCCCCAATAAGACATTCGAGATCCTCGGACGGATCAACTCACCGCCATGAACGAATGGGTTTGCCGTCGGGTTGAAAGGGGGGAGGGGTTCAGATGACATGTGCGCCTTCCAGAAATGCGCTGTTCAAGCGGCGTTGACCTTATCAGTACCACCGTGCCTGGCCCGCCTGAGGCGGGAAAGATCGAAATACATCTCTTGGCTGGCTGGCTGAGTTTGATGGCGGTCGTTGGCTTGTATGAACCGCCAACGGTCCAACGTGATGGAATTGGCTGGATGACAAGAATCGATCATTTTGAGAGTGACTGTCCCCCTAATGCCCGGTGGCCAAGAAGTCGGAGGAGAAGGAAGAGAGTTATTGATACTCTCTTCCCCCCTTTAGTCTACTCGATTATGAATCTCGTTCCTGGGCCCGAACCAATCTCTGAAATCAAACTGGGATAGAACGATGTAAATTCGCGGAGTTTTTTCAACAATCCGGTATTGGATTAAACAGGACAGGAACTTAGCCCCAAGATCTCGATCGAGAACTTGCGCTATTTCCCCGACGTTGGTGACGACATAATGGCCAGGGCATTGGAGAAACCTAATAATAGGTGACACGGCGTATGACCGGGTATTGATCGCATCGGGTGATATGGGGAATGATGAGTTGGGGGTTAGTGAGGAAAACCTTTCAGTGAAGTCGTCAGATGGCCAGTCGACGAAGGTTGATAACGCTGCCAAAACAAAAGCAGTAAGCTCCAGTTGGGCTGAGTGTAAGGAATATAATCCAGGTTCCCATTGTAACGGTTCTTCTAAGGTAAAAAGGAGACTGAGGAAAGTATGCACACCGTGAATCCAGTAAACGATCTCACTAGTACAGATGGGCTCAATTCTGGCCTCCCCGCTGGCGGGCCAAAGCGTCAACCACACATTCATTTGGGTCATGCAAACTTAAGCGAGTGGCAAGTTATGAACAGGTTGAGTAGTGTGACCGGAGATTCTGAAGGCGAGAAGACGCATACACTGGAGATAAAATGCTCATGAGTGGGAAGAGAACGACGATTGCCAAGTGGAGTCTTGAGTGTCCGGGAGGCGTAAAGGAAAAATTTCCGATGGACTCCAATTGTAACGCCTTCGTATTCTGTATACGTAACAAGAAGTTTGATCGAGTCTTTTATGAAAGGAAGGATGAGCGAAAAAGTACATTGGTGATTGTTCATATTAGCCATGGCGGTCACGTCCGTTGTACCAAAATAAAATTGCGGCCAAGTAGTGGGCATAGAGTGCCATGGACAAGCCCATCATTACTTACATAATGACGTTTTCGTGATCGGTCTGTGGGCGCAGTCGACCATCATTTCTTGGAATGGACACGGGCCGTAACATCCGTAAGTACCCCCATAGACTTCTTCAAGGGATTTCGATAGCCTGCCGCGCTGCATTGGCTTAGGTTCGCGTTGCACACACCCCGGACGCTCCAAGCCCACAGCAAGGTTGTCTTTGAGATCGAGCATCCAATGATGGTCCCGATTGAGAACCATCCATGTCGGCGACTCGGCGGGCAGCGATACACCTATTTCTGTGGCGCGCCCGGGGACTTGACTTTCCCCTGGCGCAAATAGGAACAACTCTGACCTTCTCGACTGAATGTGATAGCACCAAATTCATTAATACAGATAGGTCGTTTCCTCGAATTCCCTCGAGCCTTACGCCCCTGTGCCTAATAATTAGATAACCTTTTCTGACCCCTTTGTTCTGTCGAAAAATAAATGACCAAGAACAAAGGCATGCAGGTCTGATTTCGTCCGCTGCTTCACGTCGCTGATGTGACACCATGCCCATGCTCGTCATGGGCTATATCGTGAACGCTCGCCGATTCGTCAGAGCTTCAGCGGTCAACCTGCGGTCCAATCACTCGCCAGAGTCTACATGCATGTGTTGATGGCAAACACCGGCGCAAGGACAGAGAACGCTGTGATCGCAACACGCATGTTAAAAAAAACCTGTGCCAGAGTTGCATTGAAGACTTGAAGGGCGTGGACGAGCATGTCCCAGGTTCCGCATTCAAGCTGTGGTGTTCCGACTGTGTTCGTTGTCAATAACTCCCCAAGTCAGAGGAATACGGACTCCAGAGCAGACGGCGTAATATGTGATGCCATATTCGCGAGGTACCCGCTTTATCTCATGGCCTTGTCCGTTTTGCGCACATCATTAATGGTGGTAATGCTGTCATATAGGATCTAGCAGAAAGGCGTATTTCGATGACTTGTGAGTCGGTGACGGTCGGACGCTGCTAACTCAGACAAGCCATGTTCAATGGTTCACGTCCTGTCACAATCACCAAATTTTTGGACATTGGGCGTGCGTGCTAGATATTGAGCGAAGGAACACGCAATAAAGTACTATCTCTTATACTAGAAGTCAGTAATCAATGTATGACACCCCATTCGTCTGTCGTCTCACATGCGTTCAATCAACGGTCACTTTCGACACTGAGCTTGTTTATTTATTTATATTGCCCTTGAGACCAAGCATGAACACCTTCAAATGCACTTTCGCACTGAAACGGGAAAAAATAACTGAGCTGGAATTTTCAAGCATGGTGCCTATCAAACTCGCCAGGAGTGACATCCCCGAGAATCTGGTCAGTCGATCCCCGCCTAACGCTCATGGGAGCTGGTGCTGTTATTAACTCTACAGATACCAATGACAATAAAGATCCTATTTATTGTGAAACAGCAGTAGACGAAGCTGAAAGAATGATAATCCGCACGTCTATTTACACCCCTGACACACAGAAGAAGCATTCATTCCCAAGACAAACAGTAGCACCCAGTACATGTCATTAGTCTGAACATCCTAGGTTGACGAAGTAGGAACCGCTGGAACACCCCTAGTAACAAAGCCAATCCGTCGTGCCCAATGAGAAACGGACCGTGTGACCCGTTCGATCTTGTCTTCTTCCTTATCCACGACACGAGATCGTAATTTCCAACCGCTCAGGCCCGCTCGTATCTCGTTGAATCGAGCGACTAGCTCATCCATGTTAGGTCGAGCGCTCGGATTGGGTTGTACCATATCAGCCACCAAGGGTTCCATGAACTCAAAGCTTTTTTTTGCCTGTAAAGTATGACTGGATTAAACAGAGCGGGTGAAACGTAGTCTGACCAACCTGAACAAAGTCTTTTCGGATTGCATTGCCGATATAGAAGACGTCTGTTGGAAACGGATTGCAGGGCTCGTTCGAATTCTGGAACTCCGGCACTTCCTTGTCACCGCCCCAAATCGGGACCTCCCTGGGATCGGGGTCAGCGGGATCATACCGACGAGACAGACCGAAATCAATGAAGTAATATTTTGGAGGTCGTTGTGTTCGCGTATAGTGTTTGGCGGATCCGCTGTAATGTCTTTTTAGGCTAGTTTCCATAGGGTGGAAGGAATCGGGATAAAGCTTTTTCGGGTCAAGCATGAGATTCTTGTGCATACAATCACTGAAAAGAAACTGAATAGAATTAAATATAGGTCTGGATAGTCCTGGACATACCGATGTGCAACGTGGTGTCTATGCATGAATTGAAGCCCCTGAGAGATGATCAGAATATGGAAACGCGTATACGTCAAGCAGCACCTCGAATAACTGTCGAAAGCATTCTATCACTTCTCCAAACGTGTCAAAATGGGGGTCGGAATAAAGGCGGAGCAATGGCATCACAATGATGACCGTGTCCTGGTCGTCGAGGGGAAGAATTTCATAGAATGGTACACAATGATTGGCCGAGTGAGAAGCAAGAGGCTCAGATGAGAAGTATAACCCAATATCGACTTCATGGGGATGCTCCAATTTTTTGATGCGCTTCAAGGTAACGTACTGGCCATCAGAAAGTCGAGTGGCATCTATGATATGTCCGGCCTCATGCACTTATTAGCAGTCTGGTTGACGGCGCGAATTCCGAAAATTTACCTGCAAATCCCTGGAATCCTCATGTTCAAACCAATCCTTTTGCGAATTCTTCCACGATGGAACCCAATCTGGAGCATAGCGAGGACGAAGGAGGTATCCACGAGACCTCAACCATTCGAAATTATCCTTCCACCATATCTCCCGGCTGTCAAGCTCTCCTGGTGAATGGCGCTTGGTCGTACCGAAGAGTAAGAGTTCCTTTTGAGCCGTCCTTTCTTCGTCCACACGCACTTTTGTCATTGCGTCGTGAAGTTTTAGAACTACCAAATGGCAATGCTGCAACGCGTTGAAAGTGCGTGGCCAAATGTGGACCCACAGACGTGTGAATGCTTGCCGATAGCCGCCACGGACTTGCAAAGAAAGTCGGCGATTGAACTGGAACCGCAAGTAAAGCAGCGAAATTCCTTTCAGCTACTGAAGACCACATGACGTTTGCACTACGTAGTGATTTACCCCGAAGGCAGCAACAAAAAAACCTTGCCAAAAACAAAGACTATAACAACAATTTTCCATCATGTGCGATTCTCAATAAAAATGACTTAGGGTAGGTTCGTCCGTGAATTTCTGCCAAGTAAAATTCTTGTCGATCCTGAGAATGCCAGAATTCAAACAGTCATAGACCAAAATTTCTAGATCTGGTCACTGCCGTTCCGGTGCAATGGTGGTTGCGCCGTGCTTATCTGGTGTGGATACCCTCCAAAAATAATTATTAGCTCTTTTCCCGCACATCCGCAACTGTACTGAACGCTGGAAATCGACTCACAATGAGCACCTCTCGACATCAGAAGATAATCGTCCCAATAAACCTTGGCCCAGCGTCCAACTTTGACCGAGATATTTTCCCTCTCTCATCCTATCGCCAGAGAGATAAGCTTGGAAAGGGAGACTTCCTTCTTGATGCGACCTTGGATGAAATGTTGAAGATCACCACGATGGGCACCGATCCTAGTCAATGGGAAGAAGCTATCGCAACCACCAAATCCAGATATGACCAGTGAGTACTACGATGTACTTTGACCGCGCAAGATGTACCAATTATCCCCCCAGGCTGAAGCTACAACAGGAAAGACTTGAAGAACGTTCAGAGTCCAAAACTCCCCTTCAAACGTTGAATCTTCGTAAAGCATGGAGTGACTACCGCGCAGCGCGTCTATTCCTTGACGCCGCCAAAACCCTATACAAAGAGACTAGGGTGAGGTTATCTTTTGGAGAGAGGAATGCGAGCCTCAATGTTTCCCTCATTTCTACAGAGCAGATCTGAACAGATTCGAAGAACGATCAACAGGGACCTGTTATCAGTAGTTCCGCAAGAAGACACGGAACCCGCTGGTGGTACGTGCTTTGTGGTAGTAGAGGTACAATCACACGAACGTCAAGGTGGTCTTCTAGATAACATACCCCCCGGTGCAAACGTTGTCGCCGTGGCGATCCAAATAGATGATTCGATAGATGAAATCCAAGAACAAACAATCCTTGATGCCGCGAGTTCGCTCATCAACCCCTATGCGGATGATCCTTTCGCTGACCCGTCCAGATCAGGTAAGATCCGTTAGTGATGTAGTGACTGGGTCTTCACATCCACCAGTCTCTGACAGTGTATTGCTTGAATGGGATGCATCTAGCATAGCTGGAACAACGTCCGATGGTCCATCCGCTGATGATGCTGCATTGCAGTCATCCTCGATAACTACTCAAAGCCCTGGCGCAAACATCTACAACATCAATATCATTCAAAATTCCATAATTTCGCCAAACTCGAACTTGCGAGGATCAACTCTGAACCAAGGTACCGCAAATAGCGGCTCTCAACCTTGATATAGTATAACTGTCGACAAGATTCTATCTATGACTTAGATACCTCAAGTTGACGCAGGGTGACATTTATCCACTGGCAAGATTGATTTTACTTTTTACGACGGAACGTTAAATGAGACGTAGAACATATCACATGTCTTCACACTGTTGAGGAAGAAATCGTGGGATGTACTACCATCATCACTCGAGGAATATACTGAGACACGCGCGTGAAAAGGAGTACTTACAACTTAGCTTGAGATGCAGGGTTCTGAACATGGCAAGTACATTCTAGTTTCTACCAATGTCAATAGCGGTGCACTCGCGGAGTTTACGCTCAGTGAAATATTCCGATCAGGTCTTCGACATGGAATGATGAAGCTGATTTTTTTACCAAAGATTACACCTGTTGTGATGATCACCTTTCTCGACCTCCCTCCATTACGCAGCTGAGCATGCTCAAAGGACAATGGCAGAGTATAGAAAGCTACGGAAGCCACTACTGGACGTCGACCATTCTGGGCAATGTGCACGAGGGAGCACCAAAGCTTTTTGCAGTCGGCAAGGGACAAAGGACCCGCAACTCACCCCGAGATACGATTTTCCCCCCAACAACCGACAATCGCGGTGTGAACTGCACCACCACGAGAGGGAGTGGTGAGCCATCCGTCAAAGAAGTAGTCTCATAGGAAGTGGCGTGACGAAGTACTTAAGTTGAAAGCACTGAGCAGACGCTCGCTTCATACACTGTAACACAGCCATGCGATGTTTCCTTTACATGGTCGGGGTGTCTTATGGAGGTAGGATGCATAGATCCACACGTATTCCATAGTTGGCGAGGAATCGCAAGGTGGAGTTTGTCATGTAATGAGTTGTAGACGAGCAAATTATTGTTCACAGTATTATGCTCCGCTGTCAGAAGACCCGCATTCGGTGCACGACTTGCTCCATCCAACGAGCTAAAAGAGGCATAATAAACAACTGAGGAGCTTGGCCAACAAGTGAAACAATGCGGCTTGTAAAGAGGAGTGACGCGTTATTGTTCGTGACGGGTCGTGGTTCGTTGTCACACACTAATTTATATTACTTGCACGCCGCCGCTTCACAGCAACTTTTCTTTGGCCCCCTCAAAGTATTCTGAGAAACGAGCAATGAGTCGAAGGGCCAACAATGTCCGGGGACCGACGTCTGCCCTGACAGAGTTCCTACGCGTGCGTGTTCCTATGAGTATACGTGCTCCGGAGCCTCATCCTAGACAATGACTTTAGGAATCGGGCATAAACCCAGCTACGATTGCGCGCCGCGCAGCCACAAGGAATCCACCTCAAGCTCAAACCGATAATAATACGCAGAACGGAGAGCAGAGTGGGACCGTCGATCATCCCAATCAGGGGCATGGTGAGAATGAAACTGCCGCGCCTGCAGGCTCGTCAAGCCGCCGTAGACAATCTGAGGAACCTACCGTATGTTTTTCTCTTCTCTTCTTTTCTTCCGCTTTATGATCCTTGTCTATATGCGCACTAGAAACCCGACTATGCATCAGATCAACTAGACGACGTCGAGGAAGAAACGCCGGTGAAGAAGCGCAAAGGCAAAGGCAAAGGCAAGAAACCCGCTGCAGCAAAAGCCAAGACGAAGAAGAAGGCGAAAGATGATGGGGAATATGAGGGGTCTTCAGAAGACGAGTATACGGCACTTTCAAAGACGTTATGGTCCATGGGCGGTGCCGGCGATTCTAAACCCCCCATCGGGAGCTTTGAGACATGTGCTCGGTGTGAAAAGCAGTTTACAGTGGTAATTATGGCTCCAAAGGGTTTGGATTTGAACTGATGGTTTGTTGCTTCCTAGACGAAATATACGTTGGCGGCAAACCCACCTCCTGGTTATCTCTGCCACCAGTGCGCAAAGGCGTCTGGGACTGACCCATTCAAGAAGCCAACTGTTCCGAAAAAGAGAAAACTGGCAAGTGAGAAACGCGAAGTGATTCAATTTGAAGAACGGCGTCTTCCAACCTTGGCTTCCCTGTGCATTGAGGTGACGATTCGAAATCAATTATATTTTTCCGTTAGTCTGATGTCAACATGCAGCTAATTGGAAAATACATCGACGATGTTGAAGCACTCGGCGATATTGGATCACTCAACATGGATGAGATTGCAAAAACATTGGCTCGAAACCGAAGTTTGTGAGTCGAATATATTCTTTGTCTTTGGTCCTCATTGAACGAGGAACAGAACCCCTGAAAACGCTCAGTTATTCTATGACATACGCAACGAGACGCTTCGGTTTTATGATGCTACTAGTAAGCCAGTTATGTCTCGCTCCTTTCTATTCTCAGCATCGACTGTAGACTTGTCTCCTCCTGCACTGACAACGATCGCAAGCCTGAATCCCAATTTGACGCACTTGCACCTTGATTATTGTGGTCGTCTCACCTGTCCAGTTATTTCTGCGTTCTCCAATTCTCTCCCGTATCTCACGCATTTAAACCTCCTTGGACCTTTCCTTGTACGCTCAGAAGCATGGATTGAGTTTTTCAAAGCCAAACCAGAACTACGGTCATTCCGCATAACTCAGAGTCCTCGTTTTGACCTCGAGTGTGCCAAGTCACTCGCAATGCACTGCACCAAACTTGAAGAATTACAGCTCAAGGAGGTTGGACACCTGGATGATACCTTCATAGAACCGCTCTGTGCTTTACCGCCTCTCAAATCACTCGACCTCTCAAATCCTGGAGTGGGTATTTTGGAAGATGGCTGGCTTCAGATCCTAGAACGACACGGGACTACGCTGGAGTGCTTTGACCCCTCTTGGCACGAAGGGTTCACCGACATGGTATTGGACAATGGACTCGGAAAATATGCCCGTACCTTGTCCGAGCTCAGACTAGAAGGTCTGTCAGGTTTGTCAGATGAAGGCGTCGCCTACTTTTTCGAGAACTGGAGGATGCCCTTTACCACATCTGACGCGGAAGACATTGAATGCACGATGGAGGTGGATGGTTGCGACACTTTTGCGCCAAACCCACCGCTCCGCATCATCTCCCTTGCGCGAAACCATGCACTTTCGAGTGCGACATTCACGGCTCTCCTCGCACACTCTTCGACGTCTCTCGTCTCCCTCAACTTGAATGGCTTGGGTCCGATCCCCTCGGAGTCCCTCCGACTGCTCAAGGATGTCGTAGAAGTGGGTTGGCTAGACATGAGTTGGTGCCGTGAATTGGATGATTTCATCATGCACGATGTCGTATCTAACCTGTCCAAACTGGCGGAGGTGAGGGTGTGGGGATGCAACCGTTTGAAGGGCACTGGATGGGCTGGCAAGGTATTATATGTGTGCCACTTTTGTTCGTGTCAATATGAACTGACTGGCGTCATTTTTTTTGGCAGAGAGGGCTGAAGGTCTATGGTATCGAACCAAATGCAGGAGCGTAACACATAGAATTGACCGCGCAAACATTTTTTGTTGGTGCATCTGGTTCTAGCCCCACACAACAGTTGTTGATGGACCTGCAACCTAACAGAAACGTAGGTTGATATCCGAGCAGAATAAAATCCTTTGTCCGAATTCCAATACGCGCTTATTCACACTGCTGTGCGTGGCCCGCTGGCGTGCAGTATTTCATCATGACGGTATACTATCCACCATCGCAAACAAACAATCGGTCGTAGTGGACATCTCGTTTCACTTTCGCAAACTCCTGTCATCGAGGGACGTTATTCCCGAGTCGCCTACTTCTCCAGGTGCTGTGGTATCAAATAGGGTACGTACGGTGCAATCGAACTTATTGAGCGCTGGCCACCCTTTCTCGGTCGCTCTGCATATTCTCAACTGCTTTTGCTTTCTCACAAGTTGAAATAGTCCCACCAGTTAAAGACACTTTGTTTGTCAAATCTCTTGATGCGATTAAAGAGTCGATTGACTGTTTTACCGCCAGAATGATGTGGTCTATACCGAACAGGCATTCTGAACAGAGATCTTCGGAGCATGCGAAACTCGTTCAGTATGTTTCTCCCAGATCATGGGATGCGCGTAGACCGTGTCGGATTTGAAGATTGCCCCATTTGCCCTGGCTGACTGGCCCTCTCGTCGACATCTGGAGGTGTTTGTAGAGACCATAAAGCTGAGGGCTTCCAGATTGGGAGTTTTGTCCTTGTGTGCTTTCTGACTCCAGCAAGCGATGCAGCATCAGATCTCAGACCTCGCAGCATCAGAGCCGACCACTGCATCTTATTCCAAAGCGTGATGCCGTCGCCGAGGAGAACCGGCGCGTTCTATATGCACCTTGAGTGGAACAATGAGGAAGGGACTGGACGATTTTGAAGGTGTGCTTACGTTGTTCCACTACATTCAATGTGGAACCCCAGATCAAAGCACGTTACGCCTCATCTATTCGTAAGGAGCCTGCCACTGGTATGTTGATGTGATCCGTGTGATGCGATCTGAAACATTGAAGACATGATTCCCCTGTGTCCCACTTGCACGCGTGCTGTGTAGGGCCTTTCAAGGAGTCTCGACACAATCGCCTACGTGTTCGGCTGTCAATCGTTCACCAGTTACAAGTCCAAGGGACTCGCACTCTGGGAAGACTATTTACGCCCCCCTTTCCCTGCCAGGATATATTTACTAGTTGAATACTCCTTCGTTTCTGAAAGGCCCTGGAGATTGAAACATTGACCGTTTGCAGTCCGTTTGACGTCACGACCTGTTCTAATAGCTATGCAAAGTACAATGGTCAACTGGTTTTGGTGGCCGGTCTGACTCGTAATGAGGCACGAGTGAAGCGGCAGAGCAATGTCTTTGGACAAGCGAGGGAAAGTGGCGCGGCAGCGCGTCTTTCTTCCGCGCCATTTCGCGCACTCGCTGGCTCATCGACGAGCCCAGCTCGCGCTCGAGTTTTGACCCGCCCGCCACACCCTGTTGACCTTCCCTGGTGGTCGGTCTCCTCGCTTTCCACCGGGTTCCATTGAACCCAGGCATGGTGTACGAGGGGTTTTCCCACCCACCCTCGCAGCTCACCACTGGCCCAGGTTTGTGGAGCCGGACAGCGCTTCGCGCTGCCGCCCGACCCACTCTGTCTCATCGCCTCCGCTCGTCACGCGTCACGTCACACGAGTGACATCCAAAGATTTCCATTCAACTGGGAAGTGGAATCACCGCCGGCTTTTCAGCTGCAATCCTTAGCCAAGTAGGGCTGCATTCTCTCGTTCGATGAAGTTAATCATCAGTTTCTCTATAGCCTGCTGATACCTTACTGAGCCAGATCAACAAGGGGCATGGCCCCGTCGGCTCCATGACCCACAGACTTAGCGTGCTAGCCCGGGAAGCGGGTTCCGCGGGTTATTCGCCGGATTAGGACCGAGAATGGTCATGATTGCAGGACTAGTATCTGGGCAATTCATCTTGTACGGAAGCCTTAAGCAAGGTAATGGGCAGCGTCTTCGCCCTCAAATAACAAGTGCTGACTTGTCTCTCAGCTCTTGGTGCTCCTCCAGGAATACAGATCCATAAGGAAAAGAGCAAAGCGTTTTGATTTGCCACTTGAAGAGAAGATACAGAGTCGTGGGCTCGACAGCATTCGTGTAAGAGCTTCCGTACAAATTTTCAGTTGTCTAGATTTCTTCCCAAAACCTCTGCGAGGCGAGCCTTCACGCCGGTTTGCTGTGAAGCCTCGTCACTCGTGAGATCCCATTCCAAAACGCGTCGTGCGACTTCTTCGGCATTTTGAAGGTCCAATCGTTCCTCATCAGTCATATTCTCGTCAAGCAGCTTACCAAGTTCATGTTTAGCCAGCAGTTCGCTCGATTGAAACAGAAAACATATCAGCAAATAGATATGTATATGGCGTCCGCGACGCCTGCAAAGACGTCACATACCTGACATACTCAGCCCTGGTTGCGACGCGACGTGGGAGCCCAAACATCGCCGCGCATTGCGCAGCTTGGGATGAAAGCGAGAGACCCGGTGTGACGCTATCGATGTGTCAATTGGATCGCATTGTTTTGTACGTGGCAGTGGATACCGGTACAAATACATAATCTTCTCGCCAGGCCCTGGTAAGCGGGAAGCGTCGTGTTCTTGACGAGAATCCGTGTTTTCCACGCCGTCGGCTTCGAGTACATCACCAGTGCTGGATGCGAAAAGGATTTTCATGTGGACAAAATTAATGGGAAACTGGTGTGGGTCGAATAGACCCTTGCGAAAGATGTCGTGAAAGTGGGATGTGACAAGTACTTTGGGGCAGTCTTTGCCGCGATTTAGGAGGTGTTTCAAGACACCACAAAACAGGCCAGCCCCATCTGAGCGCGTTAGAAATATGGTTTCCGCGTATTCGGAGTCAAGACTAACCTGTAGCTATCGTTCCTTTACCAAATTCATCCAGTAAAATCAGGGACTTGGAGGTGGAGTTGCGTAAAGCGAACGACACTTGATTAAGATCTATCATGAACGCTGATTGCACCTTACGAGGGAAAAGAGTGAGTGAGCGCGACTCGTAAAACTTGCGAATTACTTTTGAAACGGATTCTCTAGTCTGGATCCGTGTGAAGACTGCAAAAATTCAGCATTTCCCATAAAGACCACCATCAAACGAACTTTTATCGACGATCCCCAACGTAGCGGATGCCGCAGGGACAAAGCTGCGGGAAATCAACAAAGAAGTATCTCCGGATGCTTCGCGGCCCACCTTCCAATCTACAAAACGCTTGGTCACTTGATGGACGTAATTGACGTCCCAGATCACGCATTTCGGTACGCACCTGTGCCATATATTGGATCATTGCAACCTGTGACTGAATTGAGCTACCTGGCGACCATTATGCACCACTTCTGCTCACCTGCTTCAAATAAATGCTCTATTTAGAATTAAGATCGGTAGCTATACAAGTGAAATATGAGAGAAAGCTTACTTTGCCACAAGCATTCGCTCCGGTACACAGAACCATACTACTCCACGCAGCCTCACTTCTAATCTCCGAACCACTATCGTCTTCATAAGACATTCCAAAGCCTACTCCACCGACGAGACGTGCATCGTTTGGAACGAAGGTGTCCACGATCTGCTCCTGCAGAGGATGTCTGATGGGGGGTAGGTCCCTATCTCCTAGGCAAACAACCGAACGCACCTTCCTTGGACGATGTCCATGACAGGATCTTCTACCATTCGGGGACGCCGATAGTCGAATGCTCTGGCTGCCTCTGCAAATGAAAGCAAGCAGTCAAGTTCGGCACAGACACTGGAGGCATCTTCCATAGCTGGGCCATATCGAAGGACCTTGTCCAGTAATTCTTGGACGATTTCAATCTCTCGGTCTATGCACTCAGTCTAGAAAATATAGAGAGAAAGCAACCCGTACCGACGATTGACGGATGTAGATCCCCGATGTGGTTGTCCATTTCTGTGATAAACCATCGAAGCGTCTTTTTCAGGGACACCATACGGTTCCGTACCTTGCATCTCTTTCGATTTAAAATAAACATGAGACCTGCGGGAGTTCCTGACTGAGGAGGCAACGAGCGAAAGCGCCAGGACTTACTCCGAGGAGAACTAGCAGAGCAGGTGGGTTAATTTGGACGGACAATCTTGACTACGCTCACCTGAAAACTCCATCCATCCAATACTTGAATTCCAGTCTCTGTCTCCCATTCCTCGCGCAGCGGTACGGTGATAAGAAAGCCTTTCAAAAGAGGGTTCAGTCACGTCTCCCACACGACAATGCGATACGAACCAAGCTGAGGAAAATATACGACGTTCAGTGATTCTGCATAATCCACGGGAACAATTCGAGATATTTGTTCAGCTACGTTTGACTGCTTCGCTTCAATATTAATGGCAAACGAGAGGTGTTACGCCAACCGACCAAGACAGCGTCAATCCCTCGGTAAACATGTTTTCGGTTGTCCAGTTCTTCATCGACGTGTTGTCGGACGCACACCCGAGCCACTTCAGCTGACTCTTCCCAATCGATCTAACATCAAAATAAGGGACCAAGCCACAATTCAACAAGAGAAAACAGCTAACGGTATCGTTGACGAGATTTCCGACTTCGGTGAACAAAGCCAGGTCTAGAACCTTTATCAACTACCATTTTTTAGATCCCAGGGTGAAGTTAATCGTGATGAATCCTTACTTTTACCACGATATCCACATGTTTGCTATGATGTAACTCCGCTAGTGCATTGCGAATCATTGCCGAGTGACAAGTAAACTAGAAGCAGCTCGCGACAAGTCAATGTCCGTGATGAAGAGAGACTGACCTTCACTAATGCTTGCCAATCAGAAATCGTTCCCTTCCCGGATCTTAGCGACCCCAATGTCCTAGGAATATTCGCAATGCCTTTCAGCTGACTCTGTAATGCGCCCACCACCGGCAAGTTCTCAGGGCGCAAGAAACACTCTACGGCATCGTGTCTCGCCTCAAGTGTCTGTAGTGATAACGACGGTCGCATAAACCACGTGCGAAGCAGTGAGCGACCCAAGGCAGTCCGAGTCGTGTTCAATATGCCTAAAGATAATAAAAACTGAGTGGTGGAACGTGGATGAAGGATAACGATAGACCGAATAACGATAGACCCTCTTTCGTTTGATCAGAGTGGATGGTTGCATGATTTTCGCTCTCAAACACTTGCAAGGAGCTGGTGCAATAGAGCGCTCTTAGACGAAACCACAGAGGATCGACAGAGCAAGCTTACCAAAGAGTATCTGCATTAACATGCATCACTTCATCGCTGACAGAAGCTGAGTAAGGCGAACAGCAGGAAAAACATGACATACAGGGCCAAGGCTTCGATACTACAGATATCTAAGTCCGATGTTCCTTCAACTTCGTCCAGCTCCCCTGTGGCTCGTTCGCGAGTAAGGAAGTCGAGAAGTGCCCCGATTGATGACATCTATGTGCAACGTCACTTCTTGGTTTATCCTATTTGTTTCACGACTCACACAAAGAGGTGCCGAGTCTAGTGAAGCGAAATTTGCCAAACGTATGACAGCATTCCACCGTTCCTTCGTAGGATCACCGGCGACTTCTCTCCTTTTGGTCA
>JBBPOH010000221.1:0-17091 GCA_038091335.1 Phylloporus arenicola | reverse complement strand
CCAGCGGGGTGAGTCTATGCTGCTAATTCAAATGCGTGGTGATCAGCAAATTTGTTGACATAGAATGCGCGGAAAACATCATAAGAATGATGAGGCTGTATCTCGGGGGGGGGGGGAGCTCTTGCGTTCCATAAACAGGGATGAGGTGAGCTGTGCGGTAGATTGCGTCAAGGTGGATGATGGATATGTCTGGCTGACGACGCGCATTAAAGCCTGGACGTGCTATCCACATGCCAGTATCTTCATCAGGGCCATCTGATAAAGTAAACCATCGTACGATAGCACAAGGATACGTTGCTGCCGGCTTTCCTTGCTCAATTGCCGAGTCGGCACGAAAAGAAAATGAGAAGAATGAAAGGATGCGAACGATGCTCAGGCCTTGCATCCCGTCAAGCTCCGGATTGGTGGTGATGAAAGCACAATCAAGCCTTGGATGTCCGTTCCTCCAAGAAGGGCATGACTGGATTATCTCTCGTTTCATTCCCCCGGTGCCACTAATATCACTTGGCGCATAGAACGTAGCAGTGGCTGAATTAAAGACCTTGATTTTCATAGTTTGACTGAGAGTGGGACATTCGTTGAGAGGTATTTCATTCACGTCGCGGGGGTCTTCGGGATGCTCTTGCTCGAAGAGGAAGTGCTGAAGTAAGCTGAGGAATATTGAGCTCAGCAGAGAGCGTAATAACAGTTCGAGCATGCTTGCGTTCTAAATAAATTAGAACATTAGAAATAACATGCCAGCGAGAGTAACAATCTTCACACTTACGATGTGTTCGTGCCAGTGTAACATGGGATTCCACATTCATGGGGTCATCTACCGGGATGCTGTCCTCCCCGTCTTCGTCTACATGAGCAGGGTTCTCATCCTCTGCATGCTGTGCATTCAATCGTGCATTTGCGTCATTAGCTTGTGCTAAAGAATAGTTAGCGGAAGTAGATGAAATCATTTGAATGCCTCACCCAGCGCTTGTACCACGGTGGAAACACATGATCCCAAACACATACCTCGTTCGTTGAAGTCTACCCGGCAACTTGACAACTTGTCCAGACGCTGATTTATGACAAGCAGCTGACCAAGTGCTTGATTGCGGTTGGATTGGCGATAAGGCTGCTTCACAGCCTTGATGTGCTTTGATTCCGTGATAGAAGAACACAGCCCATTTGGGGCACCGAAGAGTCGGATCATGTCGAGGTTTCATTGAGTGTTGGTGAGGGAGGTTGAAGCTGCGAACAATTTCGGGATAAAAAATTTTGCGGCCTTCATAGAATCGGCTCAGCGCGTCTTCTATCGCTGTGAGGGTGCTATCAACTGTGATGACATGCCGACGGACAAGATAGCAAAATTCAAGACATGCACGGACTGTTGATACAACCCCACATGGTACATGCCCTTCGATTGCTGGGAGGTAGACCTGTAAAGACTTTCAGCTGGTGTACAGCTCGCTACTGCCAAAAAGGTGCATACCTTCATCAATGCCTTTGAATCGTCGCCCGTCCATTGCTTAAAGTTGCGACCCTGCGGAAATTGCCACAGCATTGAAAAGGGTGCCACAGCTGCAATCCTGTGGGTTCTTGTGGGTAAGCGAACCTACCCCATAATCAGTTCTGTACGTACCTGCGATCAATGTCATCTAGTATAGCATCTGCACCTGCACTGTATGTGCATTTTATATAGTTCTCGACCCAAGCTACCAGGTGATCTTTGAAAGCACCTTTGATAATTTGATGAAGCAAGTCAGGGGACAGGAGTTCATATATATCAGCTCGAGGAAAGTCATTAGTGAATGGCTAAAAAATCAATCAAGCGATGAGCATGATCCGCCAGGATGTAGCACGCACCACAAGCTGGCCCACAATGCCATACTCATCCCACAGATGGCCTAGCGCAAACATCTCCAAGACAACAGATTGTAGGACTAAGTTTTCAGTATGTTGTCGGGATCGGTAAAGTGCGTCCATATCGAGATCAGAATGAGGGGCCATGCACCTGCTTGATCATGAGTTCACATTCTAAACTGGAAAATGAAATACAGACTTAGGACACCACCCACGCACGATGCATGACAATAGGACTTGCTCCTCATAGTTGGCAATATATGGCCCAATACCGAAAACCACACGGCGGAAGTGGCCATCTCCGAATTGCATAATCTCTGGCGTCGTCATACCTGGCTTCAAGGACTGCAGGATCAAAGACAATGAGGAATGAAAAAGTTGGCAGTGAAAACACCGGAATGTGTCCGTCTTCGAATGAGCTTTCATGGCTACAAAAATTAGTATCTCGCTAGATCAAAGTATAAATGCTTACTTTTGGGCATTGTGAGGAAACCACATAGAACGAGAGCATTCTTGTGTGCTCGCCACACACTATTATGAACGTTTCCGATTGAAAGGTATAAGGGATAGAAATCATTTTGGCCTGTAGCCACACTGACAGTCGTTTTGTCGCTCCCAAGTATAATGGGCATGAACACCGATCCATGCGTGGCAGGATCAGATGTGATAAGATCCTAACTCCGAATCAGTATTACACATAAATTTACAAGATGTTCGTCCTTACTGCTTGGTTCCAGGCCCAGTCTGTGGACATGAAATCACACCAATGCCGCTCGTTGGTTGCAGTCACAAATTCACAGTACGGAATATAGTCCATTTCCGTCTTGAAGTCCAGGTTGGTGGCTATGTTTCGTACAGTTTCTAGTGGATCACGGAAGTAAACTTCATATGTGTCGTCCATCCATGGAGGGATATCACCATCACTGGGTCGCTCACCAGTATATTGAACTGTAAAGTTTTCCCAAGGGACATCGCCTCGTTCCATGCAGTCAATTTTTGAGTACACATCCTTGTAGGTTTGATAAAAAGACACCGCGTCGCCACCTGTATCGATTAAAGAAGCACGCCAGATATCAAGTAGTATATCAATATTGGCTGCAGACATTTGGCTGCAGGTGTAGAGGAAATCAGCAAGTTCGTATTCCACCCAGTTCTGAAATGGAGACCAATCGTCCATGGTTTTCTGAGGAAGAGGAGGCGGTGGGGTATCCTCTGGAAGGAAAATGCCCTGTGCATCACAAGGGCGACCTGCATCATTTCAAGGGAGGTTAGTAAAGAAGGAAGTAAAAATACTGTGCATACTCACCTTTGAGCAATTTGTGATAATTGCGGTATAGCTTGTCACCAGGGCCAACATACTCTGCATTGATCCCTTCGTCATCATGTTGTTCATTGTGCAAGCCTTCTTCTTCATCGGCAGCTGATCCTCAAGGGTCAGGGTGCATGCCATCCAAGTCATGTGCAGCTTCATCACTGGGACGCTCTGCGACCTGCTCAGGAGCATGCACAAAGTCCTCAAAAACTGGATGGTGAGTGTTTCGGTGCTGAGTGAGTCCTGACTGGTTCTTAAACCATCGAGGACACTTTGGACATGGATACGAAAGTAGCCTGCCGTCACGAGCTTGCATGGGTGGACTCACTGCTGAATGTTTGGTTCAGGGACAGCAAGCGTAACCAGAAAAAAATATTACCCCATTCAAATATTCACAACTTGAACTTCCACCTGGCATTGTTGCATCATCGGTTCAATTTATCCGCCGCAATGTCTAACCCATCACCACCCTCTCCCCATCGCACGTGACCTTCAAACGCAAATAAGCGGTTGGGTCTCCCTGATGTTCCTCAAAAGAAACATACGTCAGCTGAGAAAAAGAAGGCTGACCAGCTGGCAGTAGCGGCTCTTGAGGCTAAGGAGCTAGCAACAAGGCAAGCTGTCAATGAGATAGGTAGTCTTGAGGTAAAGATGGCAACGGAACAGCAAGCGGCCACTGCGTCTGTGAAGCCTGTTCGTCCACACCCTAGACTTGTCAAAAAGGGTCAGGACGGGAATGGTAAAGACAAAACAGTGTCTGGTGAGTATTCATCAAACATCTGGTCTACTGAACATCATGGTTGATCAACCTACCTGGGCACCTCAACCAATATTATCAGCTGATGAGACCAAGGAAATAGTAACTCATCAGAAGCAAGTGGCAAGCCTCAGGAGAGTAGTTGAGTATACCCGTCAGGGCAAACTGGTGGAACTTTCCAGGAAAGCTGAGCACATGGCAAAGGCGCGGGGGAGTGCTGGTGAGAAAATGTAACCCAGTTTGTCCTCTTGCCAAATGCTGTTACTTACTGAAGCCATGCTTTTTTTCCTCAATGTGCGGGCTGCCACCAGATCTAGCACAAAGAATGTCCTTGCTGGATGTATCAAGGACTGGGCTTCAGTAGTTGATGCTAGCAAAAAGAAAAGGTTGTCACAAGTGCCAAGCTCCGTGCTCCAGCCACCAACAACACAGCTAACTCAATCTTTGGTGACTGTTACGATTTGTTTCCTTTGTCATACTTGAACTATCTTTTTCTTTCATGATTACTCATCTATCTTGTAATCGTGCTTACTCCTTCATAGTCTTGCTGATTGTTCTCTTGTTCCATGCGATTCCATCGCATTCCATGCTTACCAATAGGACTCTTCTCTGACTTGCCCTAAACTATTCTAGGGCATATATATACCCTTCATCTCTATCTATGTATTCCTTACGCTTGATCTCCTCTTTCATACCTTGTCGCTTACTTGGTACACTGAGAATACAAGCACCCCTTTTCTTTCTCTCGTCTCGTCCCCTCTTAGAGGTCCTGCCGCTACCTTGAAGCGGTTGCTCTTCATTCTACTCTTGTTGACCTACTAAGGTTATAACCTTTGACGTCTCCTTGAAGGCATTGGACCTCAAGGCTCGACACACTCCCCTCATCGTCATTAGAACACGAGGCTCGAGTCTCCCTGGGTTGGTCACCATGGTGACTGAACCCTTGACCCTGTGACTTCCCCGTCACACTTGAGAGGCTACAACCGACTCTACCCGAGCCAGTCATAACAGCGATGGTTGTCAATGATGATGAAGAACTCAAGGCCAGCGACACACCTGGCAATGACATGGTCGATTGTTTCAGTGACAATGACTATGATGAATCCCAAGAGTGCAATGCACTCTTTGTCAAGCAGTTACCAGTAAGCAAAGGTTTTCATGGGTGATTATTTTGGGGACTTATGGACCTATGCACTGCAATCTCAGAACGTGTTGGCAATCACTGCCAAGCCAACCATGGACGAACAAGAATTGCCATTCGCTAGCGATGGAGCAGCCAGCCTTAAACGCAAGTGGTCAGTCAACGAAGTGGAGGTGTCCGAGGAAGATGAAGACTCCAAAGAAGATATCGGGGATGGAACGCAGCCTGATTATCAGATGTATATCGATGGAGAGATCATGACCCGGGGAATGCCTTCCTGCTTGACTTCCAAGGTGAGCCGAATTCTATGTAGTACATTCACCATGCAGCCCTAATCTGGAATGATCAGACAACCATCACAGCCAACCCTGCCAAGAAAGTCAAGAGTGAACCAGGTAAGCAACTCCGTAGTCCGTTAGATTTCCATTCCTGATGTGATAGCATATCAACGTCGCACAACCACAGCATCCCAAAGGTTGACCACAAGTGCAGCTAGTTCCACTTCCGAGCCCACATCTCAGGTTGCCGCCACCGAGCGCCAAGAGAAGGTCAAAGTATTGCTCACAAAGGAACAGGAAAACCTTTGGAAAACGAAGGTCATGCCCACACTATGCCTTTGGGCAGGTGCTCAATCAGAGATTTGGAATACGGGCAAGGAGAAGGTTGCTCAAACGCTCAAAGTGATCCTTTCTGTCACATTGCCAGAGCTTAGGGATGTCGACCTTAGTCGTGATTCGAAGCTTGTGGACAAGGTACATCATCGAGTAATATAACTGGTATGACAGACACCCCGACACTTAATACTCACTCAGGCCTATCAACATCTCTGCAACTTACGGCACAACATGGGCTCTTGTGGACTTGCGCTCTTTTCAAGCTTTTTCGCAGGTCTGCCTGAGGAGAAAGTTGTGTCCGAGTGCTGTAACCTGCTCAACAACCATAGCTTCTTATTTGACAACCTTGAACATACCAATGCAACGAAGGCCTTCCGCTCGGACTTTGTCCTGCGTATCATTGCGTCAACTTACGTGCCTGCCATCAAAGGATTTGTTCAAGTAACAGAATTGAACACTGGGGAACTCGCGCACAGCGGTGTGGTTGGCATTCTGGGGCTCACGGGTGCTGTGGTAACTTCATAGTTCATCTATATCGCTTGTGTTTTGGGATAGCTAATACATCTTCTAGATAATGGGTGGCTTACAGATCGCAATGAATGGAGAGTTGCCGCCCATTGATCTGAAGGGAAAAAGCAGTCAACGCACTCCGGTTTCCCTCAACCCAGCTTCTGCAAAGGTCAGCACTTATGCCCACGCGTTTTCAGAGCACAACTGGGGATCAGTCATGAGGAAAATCACCCGTGCGGCTTCCCGCCGCTCCAAATACCAGCTTTTTACTATCATGGAGAAAGCACACGATTTGGCCAAGGAGATGGGAATCAGCAGGCATACTGATGGCAGTTCCACCGGGTCCGGCCTGGGTGAAGAATCAGACGATGAATTCGCCAACATCTGTAAGTCCCCGCTCCGTCTGTTCAGAGTGAGCTGACAGGTTTCATTTTTCAATTTAGAACGCTATGGTTGAATCATTATGCTATCCTGCCGTATCCTTACCCTGCCTCATGATCTCCCTTGGCCTATCATTGTGTTCCCTCCCTCCATATTCCTGTGATTTCTTTGTGTGCTTGGGCTTGATTGTTTCTGAACATTGCCATGATTCCTATCTTCTCGTCTTTCTGCTTTTGTGCCTTGTTGTGTTTGTTCTTTTGGGGCATTATTCATTCTTCTTACATCACCCAATAAGTGCATGCCCATGTGCGTCGAGCATTTTTTGAATGAACTAAACTACTTTGTTGTCCTTTGCTTACTTTAATGAATCTGTCTGACTTTCGTCCAAGATGGAAAGTAGTGCATGGTCCCTCAAAGTGTGAATAAGCACTATACTGAGCTTGTATTCAACTTTCATTCAAGTAGGAAAGTATCCTCAAAGTGAGCTATAAGTGCTGTACAAGTAATGAGATCTACTTTAGAAGTAATTTTTTACTTTGAGCAAGAAGGTCATGAAGCATGTGTAAAGTTGCCACAAGTAATGTAAAGCAAGCATAAGCAGACAGGTTAATTTGCTGATGCACACTGCCTGACTCTGCTTCGACCTTAAACTTCGCTACTCCAGCCAACTCTAGTCCTCTTCCAGTACCCGACGCTCCATCCACCTCAAGCTTATCTACCTCAGTTCTCTCATTGGTAGTTCTCTTGCAGCCACTTCTCTTCCGACTCTTCCTATGCCTGATACTGCTTCTACTTCGACATCCTCAAAGTCACAGGTGACAATCATAACACACAATAATCTGTTGCAAGTCACAAGCTTAATGGTGAGCAACTGATGTGATCAAATATTCTAGGAGTGAGCTTGCCTCTGTAGCAGCAGACCCTGGCATCAACATACCCTTGATTACGACAACGAAAAACATCAGTACCCCCAACAACCATGGCAAGCAACATCCCGGATTCATTGCAAGTTCCTGCGGCCGGTTCAAAGAAGGGTAGCAAGATGCGGCCGGGTCCAGCCCGCAACGGAAGGTAGGTCTCAGGTTAGGTAAGATTGATGTACTGATTATCTTTTTCAGAAACCTATGCGCCTACCGCTGGCTCAGGGCATTTAAGGATACAACGAACGGAACGACAAATGAATTCAAGGACTACTACATCGCATTGAATAAGCAGCAATGAGAGGTAAGTCATTCGTTGTCAGCGAGTGTCTACTTTTTAACACTCTGTCAAAGGGATACAATAAGGAGGCAGTGCGTTTGGTGCATTAGACTTACATAGTATTTTCAGTGCTAATCTCTTTTAGTTTGTGGACAATGCCTGGAATAAGAACATTTTCTTGGAAGGATGTATTAGGGCCTTTCCACCATGGAAACATAGTAAGCTTTTTTTCACTGTCATGTCTTTTGACCTTATCATCCTCTAGCTATTTTCTTTCACTTTCGTTGTCGGCTTCATCAACTTGCTCAGAACATCACTCTATCACTGTCATCCCTTTGCCACTTCCAGTCATCGCTTTTGGTTGCTGCTTTCATTGTGTTTCGAGTACCCTAGCTAGCAGGATTAGTGGAACAATATGTAGCCAAATCGTTTAATATGCGGTCGCATTGGGTCACATTGAAATGGGACAAGATGTGAGCCAATGCGACGAGATAGAGCGATCTGGCATTTTTGCTGCAGGTCGTTTTCTGATGGGATGGGAGGCTGTTCGCTGCCTGGCACGCTTACTGCGGGCATTTCATGGTCCCCTCATCAGAGCTCGATGATCAACGTACAGTACACAACCGGCGAAGTCGCAAAGTGTTATATCCGAGATAAGTCATGATATTTTTCCGACAATTGGCAAGCCGCGAATTCAAGCCCCGAACTCACATTCGGTTCATTACATCAGCTCTTTGAACTTGACCATGAGCGACACTGAGCCAGTCTCGCAAACGCTTGTCTCTAGGGAAAAGTTCAGTGTTTCTGAGCTCAAGGTTGTCTCTAATGATTGCCACAGACAGCGCCGTTTCTTATCCGGGTGTTTGTCAAAGTAGGCACCTTCCATTGCCTTGGACTGTTCGAAGAAGGGACGCTCCCAACTGCCAATGAGCATCAGCTCTTTGCCTGGTATGTCGTCACGTTGTGTGATGTACGCCATGCCCTAATGCACCTGTAGGAAAGACGCCGCACTGCGCGAAGTACTAACCTCAAATACATGAGTTCAGACACCCTCTTGCTCGCTACTCATCCCACGCGATCTGTGCAGATGGTGCCAACAAGGGCCGTTTTGCCCAAAAAGAACTAGGTATCGTTTACTCGCACAACATCCTTGGTGAGCCAGGCTCGTTCGAATTGCCTGCCCCCCGGCTGTTGTAGGATACGGACGGCCAACATCGTGAGCAGAGTGAACGTGAAAAATCGGAGAGGGCGCCCGAGGAATTGTGTTTTGTTCCTGGGGATTATCTCTGTGTTTCTATCATCCTTCCAAAAGGTGCAGCTCCGAATGCACCCCAAGCAGATGTCGCTCCCAAACCAGTTCAGCCCAATGGCTGGTGCGCTGGGCCACCTGGTCGTCCGACCGATGGAGGATGCGGCGCTGGTGCATATGCACCTCCAGGTCGTGGTGGAGGTCATTGGGGAGGTGATTCTAACCCACTTCCTCCAGGTGGTGGGCGTGGTCACTGTATCCCTTCCCTGTGTCAGCCCGGTATGACCCATACCCACGAAATCGCGCATGTGGAAGTCACTCTCCATGAAGAAAAAGAGCAGTAAGGATCGCGATAAATACGATGATTTCATCGTTCCGAAATACCCCGCTGTGACCTACGGATTGCCCTATTGTGCGTCTATTCCTTGTCGAGCTCGTGTTGTCTATCTGCTGATCATGTACAGACCAAACCGGGGCCCTTCCAACATATTATGCGCCTGTACAGATGGCCGTCCTCCCATTTGGCGTTCAATGTTCAACGTTCAACAGCCAGTCCTTGCCATGCCACAGCAGTACCTTCCGATGGCAACATACCAGACGACGGTACAACCCGCCATCGCAGAAGCCCCTGCCATCCAACCCGCTGTAGCCGTGCAAATGCCGGTTCCCGCACACACACCTACAACCATGCCTGCAGCCGCTCCGGTCATACCACCCCTGCTTTCATCCTCTTCCCGGTCACATATGCCACAACCCTACCCATTCTGCGAACCACCACCCAACGATGGCCCAGTAATTCCACCCACACCTATCATTTGCAATCCCGTCATCCCACCACCCCCCATCGTCACCTCCAAACCTTGCGCACCAGGCGACTTTCCGCATGCCCGTTTCACAGGTTTTTACTGCCCCGCCGATCTCCCTCACCCAGCCGACGAGCCAGCGCACATGCCAGAGCCCGAGCTAGGACCATCCCGCCCGCCCACCGCTGGCCCAGCCGGCCGAACCCCCTACCCTTCCTCTGCTCACATGTCGATGCCCACGCCCGGCTGAACATACACATCGAACAACCCCCTCTCACCACCGCCCACGGCCGTGTGGGACACCTCGCCCTACCGACAGGTCCTTGCCAGCCTCCCCACCGACATTGGGACCCTTCTAGATCTGCCAACCAGTGGCACCGTGCTCGCAGACCAGCCCGAGCCGCGATCTGCCTCCCGCCTCGGCACGTTCTTTGGCGCGAGCTCGAGCAGGGACAAGGGCAGGGGTCACTGTGGGGCCTCTTTCGATCACGGAGCAACACCGTGCACAACGACATGGGCCCGAGTAGCGGGATCCAACACGGACGCGCGTGCACGCACTTGATGACCTCGATCGTCATCCCAGGGCCTGAGCCACCCCTGGGGATGCGCGGCCCGCCGATCAAGTTTGATCACACGGGCGAGTATACCGGGTTCGTGAACCACTCGAATCATCGGGTGATGTACAAAAACAGGATGTACCCGACCATGCTGCATTTGCTTGAGGCGATGAAGTTTACGCACAAACCAAAGTTGCAGGAACAGATACAGATGTGCAAGAACGTGCATGATATGTATCCACTCTCGGCAAGCTTTCAGATCCATGTTCAACTGGATTAGGGGCAGGTGTATCTGCAGATCATATGTGGCCTCTGTTCTTTTTCTTCCTGGGTGGTTTGGCTGAGCCAGCAGTAGATGGAGGACGTGTTGTATCTCAAGTTTAAGCAACATCCGACACTACGCACGCTGCTCCTGCGAACTGGAATCATGGATATCATCTACAAGGACGAGAACACATTTTGGGGAGAGGGTGGCCTCGGTGAAGGTGCAAACGAACTTGGAAAAGCCCTCGTTCGTATCAGGGAGCAACTACGACAGGATGGCGAGAGATGAAAAGGAAAGCTTCTAAAACGTGGATCACGACAGACACAACTTTGTGCCCACCGACGCATGTACATGCTGTTCTTCAACTTATGTTTTAATCGCTTATCGCTATCGTGTTGTTTTCACAAGTTACGCCCAAGTTACACCATTGGAATATTCAGGGTTCATGCGGTACCCCTTCCAGTCCCAGCCCTATCGTATCGGGTGCGCTACATGAAAGATATCTTGACAGAGGCTACCGTCACCAAAATTTAGCCATGATCTACCCAAGTGTTCTCGCTCGCTTTCTACGACCTTTGATCAACTCAACCGCGTTGGGCCACCGCCCACCTAAAAGCATACCATCTTCCTTTTGCAACATTGACACCAAACCATACGACCAAAGACACAACCGTGCAGAGCGCAAATAAGAAGGAAAACCCCTGCCAGTTGTCGTGCGTCTTGTCGATGGTTGCCTACACGACGTACGGCCCGACCATCGACAAAGCAAGGTTCGAAAGACCGTACAGACTGAAAAACTATGGATGCACAGATCAAACACCAAAGCCTTGGAGAGAACAGACAGCGTACCATGTTGTCGAATCCAGGTGGACTGAGCTCAGCCCTCATCGTTTACGCGTAGGCATAGTACGGTGCTTGGAACAGACCAAACACGCCCTACGGTTGATCAATGAGGCATCTGAGGCTTATCAGAGACATCACACCAAAACTCCCAGATGTTATGGAAACTTGAGAAGAGCTTGGCATTTGTCCATACCAACAAAGGTCATCATGACCTACCCTAACTTGTCGATCCATATCCCGATCATACCACAGAGTGGGATCAGAATTGTGACAACGCTGGTTGCGATAAATTAATTACAGGACCAGCCAAGATCATTCAGAGCATCAAATACAAGATGAGCAAACTGCTGTCTTTGTGCTAATCTTCCAATAGCATTGGATATGCCAGAACACAAATGTACTGATTGTTGAAGCAATCACCTGTAACAAACCAAGATATGTACTCTGCAAGAATGAAAAGCTGAACTTGTCATTTTGACAGATAGACACGAGGATCCCAGTGGTATTGAGTCTCTAAAAGGCTTACGATCAAGCGAACTGCAGAGGTGAAACAAAGGTGTACTTGCATCCGACAAGAGGAAATAGGAAAACAAATACACAAAGGTATATGGCAGGTGTTTGTAGGTCTTGAGAGCTGTCCAGATCTGGACTCGATGTAAACAGACCAAGTTTTGGGTCGAAAAAACACACTTGATTACCTGTTTCCACCCAACGGTAAGATAACTTTTACCTTTTGGGAGAGTAGGGCCCGGGCGAGGCTTTGGTGTATGACTAGAGCATGGTCAGTTGCCCACCAACCTTGTCAGTAATACACATACACCACCAGATTCCAAGTAGAACCCAATAAGTGGTATCACTACTGCAGACTCAGCGACGGATGGGTTTGATAGGCTGCGTGAACTCACAGGGCCAATGTGTAGTTGTCAACCTTGGCGTTGTTTGCCGTCTTCGGTGGAACGAGGAGCGTCAAGTTCAAAAGATGTGTGACAGAACTGTTCAACGCGACGGAAACGCCCGCGCCACCAGGCACATCTTTACCTTCAGGTGAGCTTCGAGACTAGACTTGCAAGGAAACTTTGATCTGTGAAATCCTTGTTCGCTTGCACAACGCTGCCTGCATGCGACATACCGCCCTTTCCTATGCAGCACTGCGACAGCCCCGTCTGCCAAGCATTTATCGCTCTTTGTCGAACTACTATGATTCCATTAATCGTATCACGTGGACCTTGGATTCAACTTGCCAACCTTGGGGCGCGTTCAATACCGTGCGTCGCAACCTACAGTTAGTAGTTCTGCTCTGACTGTTTTGAAAGGCCGTCTCATTGCTGCATCGTTGCTGCGGGCGTGCAAGAGGTTATACACAGAGCGTCGCCCCCAGCTAGGTTCGGTTTCACGACCTCAGCGTGATCTGAGTTGGTCCCGGTAGTGGTACGCTCATCCCATCGAAGAGATGTATAATTAGTACTACTAAAGCAGTGAGCCCGTTGCACGTTGATATCCATGGCGAGAACAAAAGTACGTCCTATCTCCCTCTTTGTCCCCCTTATTTCACTCGCCGGAACCTCCGTCCACAGCCCTGCCACAACGTCCGCATCCAATGCATAACCTCGCTGTATCTAGACCGCACACGGCTCCACCTGTGTTTGACGTCTATCCGGAAACTACAATTGTCCCCCGAGGTTATCAAGTCTGCCGGAATCAAGCCAGACTCCCTTGGTTGTGAGTTGTGTGGCCCGCAGTCGGTACGTGCTTTAGCAAATTTGTCCACTTCGCCAAACTTACTGCCACAGCCTCCATCCTTTCATCGCTCTGCAATGCGCTCGTCACTGCACCATCGCATCATGCAAATCAGGACCAATGAGAACTATGTTCGCTCTCCCACCTTCCTCGGACGATCGTTGAGTTGCTGTACAGGTACGCGTGCAACGAGATGGTAAGTGGCTTTGTGCGCTGTTTCTTGCTTCTACGAGGACTGATGACGTATCCAGGAACATTCTTCATTGTCCCGCGAGTCGCCAGACGCGAGGGGACCTTGCCCACCGATGTCGCCGTTTCTAGAGCTCACACAGTCGTACAGTTTACGCCAGAAAAACTGATTGTGCTTGGACAAGTCGCAAATAAATGTGAGTACACCATGTCGCCATGTTTCTGATCTAATGCTGCACAGACAAATTGTACACCAAGATTACTGGCGGGCAAGATTATTCCATCCGTATTGTATGTCAACTATGCTAATCGTGTGTTAGGCAACGCATTGTGGTGTTTGGCGCTCGGAAGCAAGATCTTCCGGATATTTTCTCCACCAGACCACCAGGCCTCGTCAGTGTACGCAAGTGGGTGGACGAACCCGGGTCTGCGCTGAAACGATTAGTTTTGTCTGGCCGTGACGAAAGAGACGATGCCGGAGAAGGGGCGATTTTTTGGACACTCCTGGCCATGAGTGGTGTAATGGTCCAGACACGCCCGCCACAAACCGTAAACTTTCGCGAGCGACCCCAGGCGGCAACAAAGGCGCTACACTCACGCTCCGTGATCAAGAAAAGGTGGTTACCATTTCGCTTTTATTTCTCTTTCATGTCTCGTGACGCATTTGCATGCCACGACCACTTTGTGGTACACATCGATAGCCTCAAGAAGGAGAACTTCAACATCAAATCACGTGTTCACTTTTTGGAGGAGCGGTTGGCCCAGCTTGCGCCTGACCAAGTCGACGCGGCGCTCAAACAAAACGTGTTGTTCAAGGTTGAGGTGCAGCATCGCGGTCTAGAACTCAAAAAGCTCAAACTACTTGTACTCGAGCTCGAGCGCAAATTAGAATGTTCACAAAAGGAACGCGGCACGGCAAGTTCGCGCGATAGGGAGCATGATCTTGAGGCGAAGGTGCAAGAATGCGAACACAAGATTCCATAGCTACGACGAGGGCACGCGTCTGCAGTTGATGAAGATGTTTCGTGGAAAGCAGAACTCACAAACGAGGAACTCGAGGAAGCATTGGATAGCGTAGAAGAGATTGGATGGCTCCGCGAGATTGTCGAGAAACGCAGCGATGACACGTTTGAAGGGCAAGGAGACAACAGACACGAATGGCTGCAGCAGAAGCTGGAGGAGATCGAGGTTGAAAACGAGGCTCTGCAGGCCCGGATAGAGGACCAGAACGAGCTCTTTCTGCGGAAGGAAGACGAGAGGGATGAGCTTGCGGACGAGACTGCACGTCTTTGTTTGGAGATCGAGGATATCCAGCGAAGGAGGGAGGTGGAATCGATCGAGCGAAGCGAGAGTTGAGCTCAGATACTGGAAGCGCGGGAAGAACGGGGGGGTGTAGAGGAGGACCTCAACTCCGTGCGTGACAAGCTGGCCGCAACGATGATCGAATTGTCGCAAAGAGAAGCCGAGATTGAAATTGAAGAACGAAGAGATCGAGGACCTAATCGCTCAGCATGATCGAATTGCTGCTGTAGTTGAGGAAGAATGGCGAGGAGAAGTTGAAGAAGCTCGTGGCGAAGTGGAGGAACTCCGTGATGTATATTCTTTTCTCGTGTCCAATAGGACAAATTACTGATTGACCATCGTGTGTAGGCACTTGCAGAACGCGAGGCGGAGTTGAAGGAACTTCGTCTCAACATCTCTGAACTCGAGGTGAACACCAACGAGGTCCATGCAAAGTTCGAAGCAGCGTTGCAACATCTTGAGACAGAAGCCTTTGAGAAGGACACCGAGATTGAAGCCGCCAATCGAGAAATAGAGAAACTGGGTGATCAAGTCTACCTGCTTGAGAAGGAGTATGACCGCATCAAAGAGGAGTGTGGTTGCCTACGTGAAGACGGTGCTGTTGAGCGAGAAGGCTTGAGGCACTCGCAGCAGCGTTGAAGGACGTAAGTCGAGTTGACAACATCAGGTTCGTTTGATTGATTCTTGGCATTCGCAGAAAGTCACTAAGTTCAAAACGCAGCTTCAAGACCTCCAAGACCCTTATGACCAGGCTTGCCAAGACAATCTCGTCTATCGATCACGACAAGAGGAACTGGGACGCCGTGTCGAAGAGCTCGTTGCGGAAGTGAAGCATGAAAGCGAGGAAAGGGAGCGGTTGGAGCAGGAACACCTCAAGGTCGAGAAAGAGTATGATTCGCAGCTTCGTCTATGGTTGAGCTGTTCTTCCATGGGGCGACCTCGCAGTCATCCAAGGCTGAACGACAAGCAGCCTGTAAACGTGCATCGGCTGCAGTCAGAGGCGCGGTTGTCCATTTTCTAGGCACAAAAAGCATACGGACGACCCCATTCTGCTCCAGATCGCACTCCAAGCATATCTGACACACCATCTGCGTTGGATTGCGTGCGCCTGGATCGTCGGTGGAGATGAGAACCGCAATCGGTTCATAGACGCAATTTACCAGAGCGTCCATGACAAAGGTTAGTACCTGCTTCTCGAGAAACGCAGTCCATCCGACGAAACGCTCACGCACTTGATCAGAGGCGCAGGCAATTTCTGGCTGCTGGCGCGCCCTGACCCGTGCCCACGTTCCATCCGCGACGCTAGACGACACACAGATCGCGTTTCAAAACGCGACCAAGATGATCTCTGGTCTGGGCGACACCACCCTCATTGCTGGATGCACCGCGTCGAAACCGGACATTGGTTCTGCTCTCTCTTCCAAGTTGCCGAGAAGCTTTCGTTCTTGGTCTCTTTAGCCATGCGCGTGAATAAGATTGTCGGTGAAGACGTTACGTCCGGCGATTTCGAGGTTTTGGCGATCCTCCCAGGGACCGTATTTGATGCGATAACGATGGAGGATTCGTATGACGGCGGAGGGTCTGCGAAGGGAAGAGGGGACAACACATCCAAGGTGCTGTGTGCAACGGACTTTGGTCTGAGGAAGAAGACGCGGGTGGGGATGGCCGGGGAGAAGCAGTGAGAGACAAAGGTCCTGCTTAAACCCAAGGCTGCACTTGAGTCGGTCGTTGGTGTCATGGAGGAATGGCGATGCCCCAATGCTTCTGCGGTGCTTTCGTATGCTCGAACTTTCCATGCTGTGCTGTAGGCTGGCGCTGCTATGCAACTCGAACAAGTGTGAGCATGACTCGCAGTCAGTGCCACGCATACAACTCCAACTAAGAACGCATCTGTCCTTGACTCAAAATCAAACGGCTCCGCCCAGACGATCCGCCACAAATATCCTACCAAGATAGGGTACCAGAGGAATGCCGTTCCAAGGGATGTAGTAGCAGCGAGTATTCATCTTGATACGTACCGGACTACATCAATCTTGTAGACTAAGTGCAAGGATGCTACAAGTGCACCAACACCGTCTCAGCTGGCGCGGCAGCGTCATTCGTCGCGTTGCGGGCATCGCATTTGGGTGACGGCCGCTGCATCGCGGCCATGCGCGGCGTCCTGCTGCATTCCCCCCGCTGCGTCGCAGCCTTGCCAATGTCGTCGTCGCGCCGCCCTCGCCGCATCGGAGTCATTTTGTCCTCACTGGCGCGTCGCCCGTGCGCGCACGACACTGCTGTAGGGGCATCGCGCGCTCGGCCTGCCCACCCGGCGTATCATGCAAGAGCGCGATGCACGCCGCAGTGACGAGGTACACCGCTACGCTCGCATACGCCGGGAACGACCGGTTCACAA
>JBBPOH010000220.1:0-17152 GCA_038091335.1 Phylloporus arenicola | reverse complement strand
CGATAGAATCCCAGTAGGGCCCAATGTCATTGTCAATCTAATCCAGTCGGGTCATAAAACGCTATACCTCGCCTGTATCAGTACTCACCCTCCAACTGTGACCAATCGAAGCGCCCCACCTGCAACGGCGAAATCAGTTTGTGGGGGTGAAAACCTCGCTTTATACTTACAGCCAGACTTGATTCTGAGGACCATAATAAGTAGAACGAAGAAGGTTATGAGCATTTCACTCACCCATCCCCACTCGCACAGGCTAAATATAAGCGTAGTGCCGGTTTGTTCGGCGACAGTTTCTAACGCATCTGCCATTCGCTGGTACTCTGTGGCGTATTTGGTAAGTAGGTAGGTGCTTGAATCGAACAGAAGCGCATACTCCCAACAATACCCTCCCGGATCACATCATCGAAAGGAACTGGTAGAATGTCAGCACTATGTCAATAATGCACACCGGATATCACTAACTAGCGCAATTGTCATATCTACAATGGCGTAAGCAACATTCCGAAAGTAAAAGTGACAGCGCCTACTTCAAAAGGTCAAAACCCCAAGACTGGAATGTGAGAGCATCTTGCTGCTCGTGCATGAAAGAACCGGGGTATCCTTGGCACGTGAACCAACCAGAATCGGAATACTAGGCAGGAGTGAATCAGTCAGCTATTGTGGGTTGACCTGGAAACTGACGATGCCGGCGTAACTGCATTTGAACCACAATAAGCATTCTACCAATAGAAGAAAACCGTTGGACTTACAAGCCCATCGAGTGCAGCTGTTCCGTAAGCTTGTTCATGTTTGGGAAGCGAATAGAATCTAGAAACGAATCAGTTTCGTAAATGCCATACGCCAAGCGACAAACCGGAAAGGACTTCGCCTGTGGAGCTACGGTTTTTGCTTGCCCAACAGTCGTCCAAGTTGACATGATTATAGCCAACATCCTGTGATCATGAGCTGAACTGTCACAATTGACTTCAAAGAACCTTACCAAAAGACCATAGTCTTTCATGTACTGAGCGGTCTGAATAATTAGGGTCTCATTCACGTTGCACTGATTCGACATGGTACATAGGTATTAGCATGAGGTGATGAGTGGTCGTAACTCACCGCAAACGCATTCCAAGCTGCCGCAGATTAGCTTCATCGTTGGCCAGGTCCAAAAGGCCACCCACCATTGTAGCCCATTACTTAGTAGCTGTTTAGCAACATTGCGAAAGTGCATGGATGAGCTCACCAGGAAGCTTGCCTACGCCATTTTGCAGTGCGTTCACGGACGACGCAACAAAGAGGATACCGGCGATGGTTCGGAGAGTCTCAAAAGACGGAGGCATCTCAAAACACAGTTCTCAGGGAAGAGCTCGGTTCGACACCGTTTTAAACCCTCAGGCTCTACAAATTATATGACGTGATCGGCTCGCTAGAAGCCAAGAGTGTCCTTTTCCTTGGCAGCTCGAAGAACGCACCTCGTGAATGGAAGCTTTTCCCTTACCATCCAATGCTGCAAGTTTTTAACGGGCGTAATATGCCACACGCGGACTTGAGGAGCTGATAATTGGATGACGCCCAAGATTAGCAGGTATCATACCAACTTTGTGGGCCCCGCCCCACAGCGAAGTACGGTGGTCCGGGAGATTGTAGTTCATCGGAAGAGGTCAAAGGCAGGTATTCCCGCTCAGTTATCACAGCTGCCTTGATCTGAATCAAACAAGTCCAAATAAGATATGTGGCGATGCTGGATATCGCTTGACCCATCGCCATCATGAAGCTCGTCAGGTAAATATCTCCTACGTTCTCAAGCTTTGACCTAATCTCCGTTTTGCATTTGGGAAAAGATGTCGCTGATGCACTTTATCATGCCAGGTTTTTGATGAAGTTGAACAACGAGACCGTCTCCATCGAGCTCAAGAATGGATCGGTCGTCAATGGGACCATCACGGGTACGCTAGTCATCGTCAAAGTGTCCTCGTGTTGATTTTATCCATGATAGGTGTCGATATGCAGATGAATACGCATCTCAAAACTGTTAAAATGACGACACGCAATCGCGATCCTGTGTCGCTCGACTCTCTTTCCATCCGTGGAAACAATATTCGCTACTTCATCCTCCCCGATGCACTTCCCCTGGACACGCTACTGGTTGACGACGCACCAAAACCAAAGGGAAGGAAAAAGGAGGACACTCGTGGTCGCGGTCGTGCAAGGGGAATAGAACGGGCACGCCCACGAGGCCGAGGTCGTGGGCGGGGGCGAGGATTCTGATCCAAACGAATACTTGTTCCTACCGCTAAAATATCAGCCTTGTATCTTACTTTTCCCCATTTGGTGGCTGTGCTTCATATGTTTTTCAAGAGGTTACTCCCTTTGACCATCCGTCAGATTTTAGCCTCGGGACAAGACGCCACGAACAAAGTACATGTCCATGGCTGGGTCAAATCTGTCAGACGGCAAAAGAATGTTACTTTTGCAGTCGTCAATGACGGTAGTTGCGCTTCAGGCCTCCAGACAGTCTTGAGCAATAGCCTGAACGCCAATTTTCATGGGTACGCCATCTTTGGTCCCAACGTTCTTCTGACGCGTGAATATCTTCTAGTTTGACCAACGGTGCGAGTGTCCACATCTCAGGGACGATCGTACCAAGTCCAGGTGCTGGCCAGGTGCAGGAACTACAAGTGGATTCACTAGAGATACTTGGCGAGTGCAACCCAGATGTCAGTCTTTCTTCTTGATCCTTTCATCGCTCACACCCCTCTACAGGTATATCCGATCCAGAAACAAGCCCTGACGTTGGAGTACCTCCGAGACCACGCCCACCTGCGTCCCCGAACAGACGCGAACGCGGCCATGCTCCGCCTCCGCAACGCCCTCGTCAAATCCCTCCACGCCTTCTTCGAGGTACGTCGCCCTACTCCCCACCCCATGCCCACCAAAAACACGCGAGCTAGAACCACGACTTTTGCTACACACACACACCCGTCCTCACCTCGAGCGACTGCGAAGGCGCAGGCGAAACCTTCCGCATCGCCTCCCCAGACCACACCCCGTTCTTCTCCAAACCAGCCCACCTGACCGTGTCCGCCCAGCTCCACCTCGAAGCCCTCGCCTCGTCGCTCGCCCGCGTGTACACCCTCGCCCCCTGCTTCCGCGCAGAGCGGTCCCAGACGAACCGCCACCTCGCCGAGTTCTGGATGCTCGAGGCCGAGTGGGCGTGGACGTCCGAGGTCGGCGACGTATGCGACCTCGTCGAGGCGTGCGTCAAGCACGCGCTGCGTGCCGGACTCGACGGGGAGAGAGCGAGGTACCTGGAGCGCGCGGCGTCCTCGACGTGGGCACGCATGTCCTACACCGACGCCGTGCGCGCGCTCGACGCGTATCACACCGCCTCGCGCGTACCTCCGTTTGTGTTTCAGCCAAAGTGGGGCCATGCGCTGCAGAGCGAGCATGAAAAGTGGCTGAGCGAGGTGCTCGTCGAGGGCCCTGTCTTTGTCACAGACTATCCCAGCACTCTGAAGCCGTTTTACATGCGGATCAACGATGATGAGAAAACGGTGGCTTGCTTTGATCTTTTGGTGCCGTCTGTTGGAGAGCTCGTGGGTGGATCGCTGAGGGAGGAACGGTTAGAGCCTCTCCAGCAGCGTATGGTTTCTCATGGGCTGGATCCCGCTGGAGAAGAATACAGCTGGTATGTGGACCTCAGAAGGTATGGCAGTGCGCCTCATGGTGGCTTCGGGTTGGGATTCGAACGACTAGTCAGTTGGGTGAGTGGAATCGAAAACGTGCGCGAATGCATAGCAATGCCACGGTGGGCCAAGAGGATGCTGCTCTAGTGATACAGTTCTACTAAAACACTGGAACGTTCAACGCTCTTTTATAAACATAATTGTCCGTCGAGCCGGAAAGCATGCAACGATTGTCCATTGATAAACAGGTGCACTGTCCATTTGTTGATTTTGTGACCAAATAATTATGCCAGGTCTGCAAAACCGACGCGAGTGTTCGCGAAATCGAAAATGCTGTAGACATTTTGCAAAAAGACGTCACCAATGATCCAGTAAACTTTAGATAACGAGCTCAGCGGACATTGTTTGTTTCAGGGGTAAAGAAGGCACGTACCACTCCCTCCACCAGCAAGACCACCGATGCAATTCGTCGAGCTTTGTGAAACAGGTCCCAAGTTGAACGTAGACGCCGAAACAGTGAAACTGCGAGAACCATACGTCAATGTCGGCGCGAGGGAACCGACAGTGTCACATGGGACTAGCAAAAGGTGTGAGTAGACTATCCGACGCCGCATGAGATGAACACACCGCTCCAGAGGCCGCCTCCAATCTGAGCGGCGCCAGTGACGTTGGCGTAAAACACCTGTGCGTTGCTGTCGGTCGTGATAATCATGGCCGTCCCCGTGTCAATGATCGACTGTGCGTAGGACGCCTTATCGACCACAACTACATCAAGCGTATTGTTCAGTCCGGGACGAGTAAGGCCGGCGAGGGGGAGCTGCCAGTACGCCTGCATAGACACATTGACATACTCTACCGTCGATGCCTGATACTTGGCCGTGTTCGTCCCGCCTATGGTGAGCGCACTCTGACCAGGCTGGGAGGAAAGCGCGAAACCAAACACCGCCTGCGGCAACACGCCAGCGGAGACCATGGTCTGGAACACCGGCGAAGCGCGGAAATTCGATATCGGCGCAAAGCCCAAGCCGAGCAGTCCGTCCGGGGGAAACGTGGCGCTCTGCATCCCCGAGTACGTCGTGGCAGCGCCCAACGTTTGATTCACCGCCTGGACACGGGGTGAGCGGTGGGCTAGGAAGGTCTGCCAGGGAGTACCTCGTAGCCGCCCATGAACACGTTATCCGCGTACTGCGTGCCGTTCACGCCTGACCCGCCGTTATAGGTTATCATGAACGTCCTGCCGAGATCGATGGCTGTCGACGAGGCTGCGGGGTCATATCGTGTGTGTCCGTCGCAAGAACTGTCGCAAGTTTGGTTGGGGAGGATCAGGTCTGACGATCCCGTGTCAAAGTCGACTAACGAAATCGTAAGCCTAGCTCAGCGATCCACAACTAAAGCAAATACCTGTAAAGTCCTTTGGGGGCGTACCAACACTGATGGTACCCATCCATATGTTGGAAGTGACCTCGTCTGAAAGTGATATAACATCTCTCTTTCGGTGCGTGTCCCTTGTTCCACCGCCACTGGTTGACTGACAGTTGCCCAAAGAGATCCCGGAGATTGCCAGTGCTAAAGGATGCGGAGACCCTGTGTTCGCTTGGAACGCAGCAAGCGTGTCACAGTATTTCCTTGCACCAAGGGTGGAAACAGTCTCATAGAAGCAGTGGTGAGACGACTCACGTTTTGACATATTCTAGATGGTCCTTGAGAACATCTACGCCGACAATTAAAGAACGTTGGAGTGTAACTTGAATCACATTTGCTACAGCTTGCGTGGAGAACAGAGCGACAATGATGGTCGTTGAGAGGAACATTGTCGACTGTACGTAACTAGTCTTCTCTCCGTTCTTATCGGGCCAAGAGGAAGATGCAACTTTTTTGTTCATGGCAGACTACATAACACAGAGATCAAAACGCAGGCTCTGCAAAAGCTTCGGGCTGGTAAGCTGGCTCTTGGCCATAAGCTGGTTCCTCAGCCACGGGCGGTGCAGCAGACACGACAACAGGCTCTTTTGACTCGGATGAAGGCTCCGACACGATCTTGTCGACGGGAGGGTCCCGCACTGTCACGGAATCGGGAAGCGGATTCTTGGGACCAACTTGGCCTTCAGGATCCCAGCCCTTCATGCTAGACAGCAGATCAGATGCGCTGCACAACACATATCGCACCGCACTTACATTTTAACTTTGATACCAAGCACACCCTGTTTCAGGAGCACATGCCGCACAGCATAATCGACAAAGTCACGGCTCGGTTGACCAGAGTGGATCATGAACCCGTCAGTGAACTTCATGGACTTGGCACGGGCAGCACGAAGTTTGCCAGAGACGACAACTTCACAACCCTTGGCACCAGACTCCATAACAAAGCGAAGAACGCCATAGCAGGCTCTGTAATCCAGGTCAAGCAAACATCCAATACATCGGCCATGGACCTGCCTCCTGACAGCAAGACCACCGAGGAGCTTGTACCGCAAGCTCTCGCACTGCGCGATTGCAGAGAGCCCACGGTGTTGAACCTTTTCGGCGTACAATTCGAGAGTGTTCTCGGGGAACTTGAAGCGTTTTTGCACGAGCGAAGTCAGCTCACGAATGCGGCGAGCCTTCTCGCCGAGAACTTCTTGGGTATGCGTAGCGCGGATGATGATCTAACGAGGAAATGTCGATATCGCAAGGGCGATGCAAGGGATACAAAGTACCTCGGTGCGTGTGGGGGTGACGCGGACATCACAGCCAGAGTAGCCTTCCTCGGCGAGTTCACGGGTAAAGAATTCGTTGAGTTCAGCGCGGAAGACACCATCCGCGACAAACTTGCGCTTTTTGCTGATTTGGCCGGACATTTTGAAGAGCGAATTCTATGGAGGCTAAAGATAAGCCCATGGCATCATCTGAAGCAAAGGGCCGTCATCCATCCCGACCAGCCACGTCTACCAGGACACGACGTGTACCAAGCATCTGGCATATACACAACTCATCGAGAGGGGACACGAACCTTGCGGAATGTATGTTGTTGGACGCCGGGCGCGGTGTTGAGCTCGAGTTGTCGATATGTCCATCATCCTGCTGATCTAACTTTGAGCTCCGCTTTAATTGCTTGCCATTTTCGATCTCGCTCCTAGCAGTATTGAAACCTCCAAGACTGGCCGCAGATGATCGTAATACACAGTAAATAAATGACCTGGTCTGGTTGAATAATATTGGTTCTGGCCTTCAAGCGTCGGGCCCGGTGCTCGCTTAAATCTGGGCCATCGGCGCCCAGCCACAGTTTGCGTTCTGATTCTCTACTCATACCACACAGAGGATGGCCAGAAAGATCACCCGTTTCGAAACGCGCGGTAAGGCCATACGCATACTGCCTAGCGTCGCTCATGTGGACAGACGTTCGTTTTCCAACATCGCTCACGGGAGACGGGTCAGATGCAATGTGCGTTGTTCGCGAACCACGCTAGGTTATAGTTGATGGGTGCACAGGAACACCGATTGCGACTACTCGTCTGCCTACATCTCCATCTTCGCTGATGGAGAATCCCCACTGGTCGGACACGGCATGACATTTACTATTGGGCGTGGCAACGACATCGTGAGTCGCACCGCCTATGCAGTCCCAAGAAGCCCTGATCATTTCTAGGTCTGTCAAGCCATCATCGCACTGGGAAACAAGCTCATCGGTCGTGATCCGGAGGATCTTTTCAACAGTATGGGAAAGACTTGGGATTGGTTGTCTTCTGATTCACAACTACGCTGGTGGGTAGTTTTGGATTTAGTATTTTGATACAGAAGCGGTGGGGACTGACCTACATCGCGAACAGGATCGGCCCCGAAAAGGGTGTCATTCATCTCGCAGCGGCTGCCGTGAACAACGCGCTATGGGACATGTTTGCTCGTGTTCGGGGAAAACCTCTCTGGAAACTTGTGGTGGATATGACACCGGTGAATATTTTTCCCCGCTGCAGTGCGTGGCACGGAAATGCTCATCAAAGTGAATCATTTCCCAGGAAGAATTCGTAGAGGCGACCGCATTCCGGTACATCACGGACGCCATCACGCGCGATGAGGCTGTTGCGCTGCTCAAGGCCAGAGAGGCGGGAAAGAAGGACCGAGAAACTACTGCTAAACAACTCGGGTAAACAGCTCTCCCTGCTATCCTGAGTAGCTGACGGGCTCCCAGATACCCTGCATATATCACTTCAGCAGGTTGGCTCGGTACGATGGCCAACCATTGCCCCAGACAAAGCTCGACTGACCTTTTGTAGGTTACTCTGACGATAAAGTTGCAAGTCTCACAAAGGACGCGGTTGCTGCTGGATTCAGCCATTTCAAGATGAAAGTTGGCGCAGATGTTGAATCTGATCTCCGCCGTGGATTGATCATCCGCGCTATCATCGATGACCCGCAGTACCTCCCTCCCGGTACAGAACGCCGTGATCCGACCAGTCCCGCGCTCCAGGGCAAGAATGCGGGCCCGACTGGCGCGGTGCTGATGATCGATGCCAACCAGGTATGGGATGTCCCCCAAGCCATCGAATACGTCAAGAAACTCGAGCCTCTCAAACCCTGGTAAAGTGCCTCGCGAAGCAGACAATGTGCTCACACGTGTACAGGTTCATCGAAGAGCCCACAGCGCCAGACGACATCCTCGGCCACGCCACCATCCGCAAGGCGTTGAAACCGCATGGCATTGGCGTTGCCACCGGCGAGCATGCCCACAATCGCATGGTCTTCAAGCAGCTCTTGCAAGCCGAGGCCATTGACGTGTGCCAAATCGACGCCTGCCGGCTGGCAGGTGTCAGCGAGGTCCTCAGCGTCCTCGTCATGGCTGCCAAGTACGACCGTGCATGCGTCCAGGGCTGTGCCAACTGACGTTGCGTATTGATCAGATTCGACATCCCCGTCTGCCCACACGCAGGTGGCGTGGGGCTCTGCGAGTATGCCGTCCACCTCAGGCAAGCGTGCTGGCCACTCCCCGTCATCTCCGGACACTCATATTATTTTCTGATGGGTTAGCTTGATCGACTATATCACCGTCTCGGGGATGATGACACGCAATGTCCTCGAGTTTGCGGACCATCTCCACGAGCACTTTGTTTACCCTTGCTCGATCAACTCTAAAGGCCGTTATAATGTACCGTTGAATCCAGCCGAGGGATATAGGTACGACTTTCTTCTACTCGGTGTAAAGCGTATGAACGCGCTCTTGCAGTATCGAGATGCACGAACAAAGCATCGAGGAGTACGAGTGGCCGAATGGTTCATATTGGGTCAAGGCAAGGGGCGGCAGTGCACTATCGAAGCACTTGCAGAAAGTCGCACTGAACGACTAGTAGAATAGCGAAGAACAACATTTTACTGATTCGTATAGATATAAAAAAGAACGAGACACACAACAGGAGTTACTACACTGGAAATGCAAGAAAAAAGCGCTACAACGTAGATGTACCATCGCAACCCGACAGATCGCGTCAAACGCAAGCGCCAAATGGTTCAAATGGTGTGGTAGCTCCCTGAAGGAACGAGGTTGAGCGTTTACGATAAGAGAATGAGTTTGCCGAGAAACGCACATATCCGCGCCTGCCAATCCCCACTCCCAGTGGCCAAAATATTGCCCGCAGGGCTGAGGTCTATCGATATGACTGGATAACATCTCAGATCCATCGACATGCTCCACTGTTTGATCACCCACCGGAATTCTTGTGCCCTTGGAGCATACACTGCACAGTTGCACTGTGCGAGTCCCAGAACTGTACACCACGGTCTTTTGACCCCGAAACAACCCACTGCCCATCGTGTGATACGGCAACGGACAACACGTAGTCCTGCCGCAGAAAATGAAGTCCACGATCATTCGTAGATCACTCAACGCACCGTGTGACCCATGAAGTTCATGGTACATTGGCTGGCCTTTTCCAACTCTTTTTTGCCGTTGGCAGTGGCGTCCTTTCGCTTGGCATTGTTCACCAAGCCGCTCACGTCCCAATACTTGAGCGTTTTATCCAAGCTACCACTCACCAAACCCTTGCCATCGGGAGTGAAAGCCACGCTGTATACACTGTCCCTGTGGCCTCGCAGCCGCTCGATTAATAAGCCAGTGGAGACGTCCCAGATGCGGACAACCGTGTCAAGACTGCCAGCAGCAACGAGTTGTCCGTTGGGGGATATGGCAACCGAAGTCACTCCCGCATCATTGTTCAATGAATCGGGATCGTTGATCGTGAGGACTTTCGACGAGCCTTCGACCATATCCCAGATTCGAGCAGTTTTGTCGCCTGAGCCAGAGACAATGAGGCGGCCGTCCAACGAGAAATCGAGTGAGTATATTTCTTGTTGATGTCCATCAAAGACATTGCGGATACGTTTCTTGGCAATTTCCCAAATCTACGACGAATGAGAATTTGCCCGCGAAAAAAGGAGCGCCTCTTACTCGAATTTGCTTATCTTCAGCGCCTGTGGCTAAGAATTTACCATCAGGACTGAAGCAAACACTGCGGATATACAAATCTCCAGCTTTTCCGGCAGAGTCGTCAGCAAGGACACTGAAGAGTATGCGAAATGACTACTGTAGTAAAGGCAGAGAAGAGATTACTACGAACCATGTCTTGGCACCGGTTTTGGTATCATAGATCTGTGCTGTACGGTTGCATCCCGTTGCAAGAAATTTTCCGTCTGCGGAAAATCGTACACAACATACAACGCTGTTGCACAGAATTTAATGATGCATTGTATATGAGATGGCGCGTTGGTTTACCTCTCGTGCATAAGCGTATGCACCAATGTCACATCGAGCACCCGCTTTACTTTGGGGTTAAAAACTGCAAACCAATCACTACCCTCCTTTTTCAGCTCCGGTGGGACATTGTGTGGATCAAGGTCGTCTGGAAACTGACCTCCATTGGAGGTGTTATTGACCGGACCTAGAGAGCTCGACGCTGAGGGCTGTTCAGTTGGAACAGACGGAGGCGGATTTCCCGGCCCCGGGGGATACGGTGGATGCGCGGAAGGAGGCGGGGGAAGGCCAGGGCCCTGGAAAGTTGGAGGGCCGGCTGGTGCAGGTAACTTCGGGGTCGGACCGGGCACAAGGGAAGGGCTGTAATGATCTATTGCAGATAAAGAAGGAGAAAAGGGGGGGGCGATATCCATGAGGGGGCGGGGAATAGATGGAGGTTGAAGGAAAATGTTTACCTGGGCGGTCACCCTTCATACGCTCTGTTTTGATGCGCTTGGGGTCACGGACTTCAACTGGGCGTTCACGATCGCGATCGCGTTGCTCACGTTCACGATCTCGAATCTCTCGCTCACGTTCGCGATCGGCGCGCTCACGGTCTTTTTCCCGTTCTCGGTCGCGATCTCTGTCTCTATCACGACCATAATAGGGGTCGGTGTAGGAACCGGGGCCCGTAGTGGGAATGACACCGGGCACAGACGCTGGGGGTGCAGGTAGACCGGATGGACCGACTGAAGCGGGACCCACGGCAGGGTGCGGTGGTGGATTTGCGGGTATACCCTGGCGAGTAGCGTGAAGTTCTGCACGCAAGCGCGAAAGTTCTTCTTCGTATTGTTGACGTATTTTTCCGTGCTGAGACTCGAGCTCATAAAGAGACTGGCGGATGATATTCAACTCGTTGATTTGGGAAGTGACTGAAAAGACGATGAGATTTTGAGGGAGCGAGAGGTAGATAAGAGTACCTTTGGACTCGTATTCGTCCCGTTGATTCCTCAAGAGACCCAAATCGGACGTGAGAACATCGAATTCCTGGCGAATGGTATCGAAGGCCTCATTGAGCCTGACATGCGTATGCTGGGCAGGCCCTTGAGCAGGAGGACCTGTGGGCTGGAGGCTCCTGTGCTGAATGAAGGAGATGAAGTTAGATGGATAGAGGGGAGGGCACGGGGGAGAAGAATGCGCTGGGTTGAAATTTTGCGCTGGCGATAGACGAGGCGATATGTGGTATTGAAGTGGGGAGGGAGGGGAAGTGGAAGGGGGGGAGGAGGAGAAGGGGGACTTACGTTGTAAATTGTGGACGACATGAAGGCGGTTGGGAACGTTCGGAGTGTTGATCATTGCCCTTTATAACACACGCAGACGTTGGACCCTGCACTCCAATATTTTCCCACGTTTGGCGTTCCCGGCGGCAAGTCCACTTCGGGGGTATTTGCACAGCAGGCACAGTCACGTGCTGACCCACGCATCGGGTATCAAATTGTTGCATTTGTCATTTTATTCAAACCCAGCGAATATGATTACCTCGGTCATATTGAGGCCACACCGCCGTCTTTCTTATCTTCCGGCTTGCTGTGTGTTACGTAGATGATGAATTCTTCGCATGTCTGGACACCGTCGCACCGCTTTTTCATGTACAGCTGCCCCTTTTTATTTCATTGCATTGTATCAGGTCTCCCGAGATTTTATACTTGGCTGTGGAGAGGCATCGGCATTAATGCATAGCGAGTAAAAGCTGCGACAAGAAGTTGCGTAGGAGACCCCGTGCAGTACTTGATACATCTCACTTGACGTTTTGATTAAATTCTGGCCCAATCGCAACGCCAAGAACTCACGGATGCGGTCATAAAGACTACTTACACGGCACACCCACTGAGCTTCAGCATTCTATTGACAAACTTTACAGTTGGTGAGTGCGTCGTTGCGGCTATGTTCAAGTTCCATATCGCCAAATGCATCCAGGTTGGGCCACCGCGAATTTGACAGTCGCATTCTAGACTTCGGTTCCACGTCGCATTGAACCATTCCAGTCTTCTCACAACTCTTTCTTTAGGGTAAGCCCTCCCCCAGTTTTCACTGTGCGTGCATACGAATACCTCATCTCAGTGACCATCTCTAGCAACGATCAAAGTAAGCCACATTTGTTTTGTTGCAGCGTTTCCCTGACATGTTTCCATCAAGCGACCCTCGTCCATGTCGTACGATTTAGACCCTTCAACTGCACCGGCTTACTCTGTAAAGGAAGGGAACGGATGGCTCGCTGTTTTCAATCCTGATGCACGCCGTCAGATGGATGTACAGCTCCGCTCAGCTTATACCCATAATGGGTGCGTGCTCCGAAACCATCAGAGAATCCGTTTCCTTTGGGGCTCATCACAAGCTCAAACAGGGTTATTTGCTGCGTAAAGTTCTCCAAAGACGGGTCGTTGCTTGCCGTTGGAACCGAAAATGCTGTTATCCTGTACAATATTGAACAGCAGACAAAGCTCACGTGGGTGTTCCTCCCATGCTCCTCGCCCCCGAAATGACCTACATGGTATGTATTTGTACAGCTTCTTACTTGGCAGCGAAGAGGAAGGACGCAAGACCAATCACGCTCGGAGCGTCGTCATAAGTCCTGACAACAAGATACTGGTAGCAGGTTCCGAGGACAGTTACATTCGAGTACGTGATCCACCATACATATCGGAATGCTTTTGCTCCAAGGACCTCGATAGGTCTGGAATGCTACGACAGGTGAATTCCTTCGAACATTGAGCGGACACAACGGCGAGGTTTACGCGTTGGCGTTTACGACTGATTCTCGATCCCTGTTCTCCGCATCGGGAGATCACACCGTTCGGGCCTGGGATGCAACACAGTTTCTGGCTGATGTAACACAAGTACCTGAACTCAGTTGCCGTACCCTCCGTCCCACAAAAGAAGAGAAACCCTCAAAGAAAGTCGTCTTTACCTCGATCGCAGTTGATGTAACAGGGTTCTTCGTTGCTGCCGGTTCACTCGATGGCATAATACGAGTTTGGGACGTCTCCTCGGACTCTGGGAATGAGGAGCCAATCGGTATACTCCGTGGGCACTCGGACGGTGTCTATGGTGTCCAGTTTCTGCCAAGCAACATGGAAAGCTCACCCATGTCTCTTGTAAGTGCAAGCCTGGATAAAACTTTAAAGTGTTGGGAACTCTTGCCGGAAGCGAAGCAATTCACATGCACCAAGACGCTCAGTGGACACAAGGTATGGCCATCCAACCCAAGTTCTGCGGGCTCAAATGACTGTCACACAGGATGCTGTTTTGTCTGTGTCGGTGCTCCAAGTTGGGCGAGAACAACGCCTCGCGTCAGCATCCAGAGATGGGACTGTCAGACTCTGGGACTTGAGAAGTGGGACCCCATACTTCATGATCCAGGGTCACACGAACACCGGTGCGCAATTCTCGTTGTGATCCGCACACTCTTTTCTGACTAATATACACCGCCCAAAGTCACTTCAGTCGACCTCTGCAGCGACGGAACCGTTCTGGCTTCGGGAAGCGGTGACCATCAGATGCGGATCTGTGAGTTTCATAAGAGCTAATGCCTATCAGGTGCTTATGTGGGTTTCACTTCTTCGCAGGGAAGTATGTGCTACACTGATGTCAATGGGTTCCTTTCTCCACTGTACTGCATCGTACGAATTTGCGAGGACTTCAAGTTCGGATCGCGAGGAATTCGAAGGGTAAACTCCAGCCGTTCTAATAGGATTTCAGCTATTCTCGGGCATGAGTGTGTGTTGGGACTTGCCTTGATGTGGTTTTCTACGAGCGTACTTACTACGCAGTCAGCTTACCTAATTAATGTATTGCGCTTCCGTTGGAGCCGCCATCATCCAGCATGGTCCTCGTCCTCATTATTGGCGACCTCCATATCCCCCATCGCGCACACGATCTTCCAGCCAAGTTCCGAAAACTCCTCGTCCCAGGAAAGATCCAACAGATACTATGTACAGGCAACGTCTGTGACAGAGAGACCTACGAATACCTACGCACCGTCGCCTCGGACGTGTGCGTCGTGCGAGGCGACTACGACGAGGTACCCCCACTCCAGCCCCGCTCAGCAGTACACTCACCCGCCCGTCGGCAGAACCCCAGCTTCCCGCCCTCGGCGACGGTCGTGCACACACCGATCCGCATCGGCATCATACACGGCCACCAATGTGTCCCAACCGGCGACCTCGACGCCCTGAGCGCCATCGCGCGCCAGATGGATGTCGACGTCCTCATCTCCGGCCACACACACACGTGCGTCCCCCCCGCGCACGCCTCCCCCGCACTCACGCCCCGCCAGGTTCCAAGCGATCGAGTACGACGGCCGCTTCTTCGTCAACCCCGGCTCGGCAACCGGCGCATGGACCGGCCTGCACAACAGGTGAGCGCGTTCTCTGCGCGCGCATCGTGCTCACGGCGCCCAGCGAGCCCACGCCCTCGTTTGCGCTCATGGATATCCAGGGCGCGGTCGTCGTCACGTACGTGTACCAGCTCGTCGAGGGCGAGGTGCGCGTGGAGAAGATTGAGTATCGGAAGGAGGTCGAGTCGGTCAAGCCCGCACCGGCACCGTTGACGCAGGCCAACTCGGCGTATTCGGCCGCGGGTGGGTACGGGCCCTCGGGGCCAGGGAGTCCACAGGCGGCCCATGGTGTGTGGTAGTGTGGACGTGCACGCAAAAAGCGCGTACAGATATCGGTTTGTGAGTTGTGCACCTCTCCTGCTTTTGATTGTTGATTTGATTCCGTATGTTGGATGCTCTCGTTGAGTCAGACTCGTTTGGACGGCGAGATTCATCATGTAGTTGAAACGTATGGCATTGGGATTCGCATTCTTTTCATCCAGAAGTCTTATTTGGAGCATATGCGTTACGCAAATAAAAATATGTCCCTGGCAGGAATTGAACCTGCGGCGCCACGGTACTGTGAGATCCACAACGTGGCGATTTAACCACTAATCGACAGGGACTGGTCAGCGGTTACCGGCAATTATCAATGTACAATCGACATGGCATACGAGCATACTATGCGCGTGCAACGTGTCCAAGACACCATGGCCCCAAAGAATGAATATTGTGACTGAAGTACTGACCCAGATGGAGTTGCATCAACCGGTCCGTGCGCGTTCAGAGTTAGTGGTGATCATCCAGCGGGATGAGTAGTTGAGTCAGAGAGGTGGTGTGCGGAGACACCCGGGTGAGATGCGCTGGTTGGCAAGTCCTCAATGAGTGTTTCAACCAGGACTCGCTCCCACTCGTATTGTCAGCATGGCCCCATGCCATATAGATACCAAAATATATGGATGGGTAAGGCTTTTGCCTCAAAGCGAGTTTTGGAAGGAAGGGGATCATTGCAGATAGCCCGAGGTGCCACTATCGGCCTGTGATACTCAGTTGGCGTTTAGTCTAGTGCAAAGAGATATCACGTTTGTCTTGAATGAGCTCTACAAACCAGTCGTACCTCGTAGCGATCCAACTAAGCCTCTCCTCTCGCTTCCGCTTCCAATATCTCGCGCTCTAATCGCGCACGTTCAGCTTCACGTAGCCGTAAAAGTGTCATGGATTCAAAATCCAGGGGGTTGGATGGTTTGGTTGGCTCTGAGGGTGGGGGTGAAGTGGGGAACGTACTTGGCTGTTCGGGAGAATGCCATAAACACGCTGTCCTGTCCGGGCAACGAAAAGAAACTCACGAATGTAGAAAACTGCATTGGCTCGCCGCCCTCTTTGGTTTGGTTTCCATTGGGAGGCGTTGCAGCGAGCGTACCCTCTTTGCGTTTCCCGCCGAGTTCTCCCCTGTCGCGCAACCAGCTTAGTATTGGTGGCTCGGAGCCACCAGCCCACGACACCTCCATGCCTTGTTCCTGGAGTGCAGGAGCACTAGAAACCACCGCAAACGCAGCACCTATTTGAGTGAAAGGAACAACAGCGTTGACCACTTTCTCCCCTTCGCTTTGCGCAACTTCATTCGCGCCCTTCTTCTTCCCGGTTTTTTTGGGCTTGATCGACAATACGACAGCCCCCTCATCTATCTCCCCAAAGCGTCTCAGATGCGACGCCAATGCCGAAGCCGTATCGAGCGATGGGAATGCCGAGAGAACAAACTTGACGCGGATGGTGGTATCATAGGGACCCAGCGACGGTGGCGCATTGTCATCCTGCTCCGCCTCTGCGCGTGTTTCCTCGACCTTGGACCTCGCCAGCTCCTCCAGCCGTCGCTCTCTCTCCTCCCTCATCCGTCTGCCCGCCTCCCTGATGCGATCGTTCTCGCCCTCTCTCGCAGCCCGTTGTTTTTCCTGCTCCAAACGCGATTTCTTGAATGCACGCTCGCGCTCCTCGAGTTCTGTGACGAGCACTTTTCGCTTGTTATCATACGCAGAGAAGCGCGCCTTTTTTGCGGCGGCGAGACGGAGCTGGGCGTCTAGTGCGAGACGTCGGAGGGGGTCGAGTAAGAGCGTCGATGCTGTCGTGAGCGCATGGAACTTTTGGGCTGTGTGATGTGTGTGATGAGCTATACCATACTTTCACGCACAGATCCACTCACATGCAAGGGGATCGTGTCTATTCTGTAGAATGGCGTGAGGATGACGAAGAAGAGTAGGACAGGCAGCGTACGCGATCAGGGTGGACTTTGAGCGAGCGGGCGCGATATGCTGTGCGAATTTCAGCGTCGGTGGCTTCTTGTGAAAGCCCCAACAATTCGTACGGGTTCTCCTCAGGTTCTGTAGGGGACATTCTTTTGGTGGTCGCGGTGGTGCA
>JBBPOH010000219.1:0-17155 GCA_038091335.1 Phylloporus arenicola | reverse complement strand
TGTAGAAAGAGAAGCTAATAGTAGGGGGGAGATGAGGTTTGATTGCAGTGTGTTCTCAAGATGAAGTTGAAGGTTGATCATATGCAGATAGAATGGTGCACTTTGTAGAGGAAACTCGTTGACCCACTAATGCAGCTTTTTTGGCTGCTTTACTGTTCTTTGTATCCCTTGGACATATGGCCTTGGGAACTCCCCCCTTCTTCTTGATGCTGGGCTTCAGTGGAGCTGTTAGTGTTAAATGAGCTTAGCCGACTGTCATGAGCAGTCTTAGACAGTCTTGGACACTGACCAACTTGCTGAAGGGGTTACCTATACAGTTCTTGTGGAGGTTTCTAGTCACAGCGCATGATTTGGAGACATTCACTTGTTCTGTGGTATGATTCTAGACAATAATAGGGCAAATAGTGGGTTATATATAAAAATTCCACTGCACCTTTGATGCCAATGTCACATTTTGGAGCATGCTCGTATCTGGCTTGAAAGGCCTGCCTCTGGCCATTGCTTCAAGAGAATGGATGATCATAACCCAACATTTTCTTGAATGGTACCTTCATATGGCCCCTCCCCTCTTTCTGATGACCTTGCACGCCTTCATGGCTCCTGGATTTTCTTTATAGAAGTGTGATCTCCACATTCCATGACCTTTTTGGGTGATGTGCCTAGGGCATGTATGACTAAATCACCTTCAAAAGCAGACCCAGCTCAGGCACTGTGCTTCTATGTTCAATTGCAGCTCAAATGTTGAATTCTGGAGCTGAGGGAATCGGCCAAGGGACGGACTGCTGCATTTTCTCTTGATTTCTTCCTGCAGCTTTGTTTTCTCTGCTCCACCTATAGCACCTGAGCTCGTACATATCATTATTCCTCAATGACAACCCCTTCAGCACACGCCCAGTTGCCATATGTATAGAGCCTACCATCCCCAGAAAGTATGCCCCATATGGCTGCCAGCCCTGCTGGATGTGTGCTGTATGCAAGTTGCCCAAAGTGAAATTCTGTTACATAAGTACATCTCTGTGATTAGATACATGTTTGGTGCTTCACATGAGATACTAAGCAAAGCAAAGATTGGATAACAGCCCAGCATTGATTACAGCAGATGGACCATATACAGTCAACTCTCCTATAGCTCGGGAATAGCCCAGGCAATAGGCTTTTGGAGAGTTTGGAGTTTGGATATGCAGTCCAGTCGCATGACTCCCTCATGTGCCCTCAACCTTGTGTCGTGACATTGCCTTGCATGCATGCGAGCACTGGTGTTCAATGCTTTGAAGTAGCCTCAACTGAGTGAAAATTGACAGTCCCAGAGCAGGCTTACATAACACGGCAGTGCGGATGGCCAGCTGAATCAGAGTCCGAGACTTGAGAGAGCACAAACAGCGATGACAATGTGTGCAGTGGATGATCAATGTTTTCATACTAAACTTATCATCCTTCAATGAGGAATAGTGGGCTCTATACATTCAGCAGCTAGCCATGTAGTAGCTGGGGCTGTGGGATGAGAAGATAAGGTATCATAGAGGTGGGCCAATGTTGCGAAATGTTCTATTGAACAACCTCAACTTCACCAGCATTGCAGTGTAGTGATCACTTCCCTTCATTGAGATAGAGAAGCATAGTACTTTATTCAGATAAATTTAGACTCCGATATAAATTCCCACAAACAGGCCTTGAAGCTTGAAGCTTGAACCACTGTAAGTGACAATGGGACTGTGTACCACAGTACTGCCATGCGAGAAGCTTGAGCAGCTGTCTCCTATTCTTCACGGCGCTGTGTCCATTTAGCTTTCAGCCTCTTTTGCTTAGCCTGAGCAGCCTTTTCCTTTTCCCACAGAAGTAAACCCTCTGCCAATGCAATCCCCATTGATCTGACCATCAATGTTGATCATATGTTATTTTGCATTTTTTTTGCTGCTATTACTTAAGTTTCTCCTGTAGGCCTTCAATGTGTTCATATGCAAGTGTGCAATGTGCTTGCTTAACCTCAATATTAGTGGTAAACGACTGGTTTTTGTCAAGGAGTTGCTGATTCATGGCCACTGCAGCATTGAGCTTCCTCTTCTATACAGACACGAGCATGTAGGTCACAGTCCTGAAAGAAGGGGACACAAACAACACCCTGTCATTTGATTGCCCTGCACCTAGAAAAAAACTGCAGCACAAAGAATAAGAATGCCCCTGCGGCCGCTTCAAATGCAACCCAGATCTCAGCAGGTCCCTCCATTCCTGTCCTCCCACTGCTACATTCCTCCACAGTCCTTTCAATTGCACTGCCATCCCCCACAGTTCTTTTGACTATCTCACTCAAACCCCAGGGTCCTCTGCACCTCTCATTGCACACTTGCCACTGCCGCCTCACACAGTCCCTTTTGCTGTGCTCTTGTTGCCGCCATGCCACCCAGCTATGGTCAGCATATCTGGCACACCCTTGAATCAAAAAACCTACAACAAGATCAAGCACATTGATGCATCCATGTCTTCAAGTGAACCATTCCCAACAACCTCAACTCACACATTGCCATGCTGCAACATGGGCAATTTACTGTAGCATACTCTTGGGAGGACAACATCACCTTCTGGGGCACCTTCACTCAAGCTCAACTTGGTCTCATCCTGCAGTGCAATGAAGGACATTGTCATATCCCAAAACCATGCTAAGTACAACTCCAGATCTCCGCACTCACGATCCACATACTCTGGTGTACATTCACTCTCAGAGCAACTTGGACTTCTGGACTTCCATCTCTCATATCTGTTTCATCTTGTTCCTTGTTCCTCTGTCATCTATACTACTTTGCATACCTTTGACATGATGTTCTCTGCCTCTGTACTCTGCCTCCGTCTGCAGTATGTATCAGATTCCATACTCCACTTATATATATAATCCTCTGTACTCAATGCTGTACCTTAGTTTGATTATCGCATTAGACTTACTCCCCCTTCATGAGCCTTGACGGTTCTGCTCTGACTCCACTCCAGTCAGGCTTATGAACTCTTATGCCAAGTCCTACACCCCTATATACCCTTTTCCACAATATGGGACTGTGTGGTAGACAAGGGTACACCATACAAGGTAAAGCCAAGTCTCACTCACCCTCAACTCTGGACACCCACGGAGTTACCTCCGGAGTAAACCCAGTCTTAACAGCTATTCAATCATATTCTTAAACAACTGGATATTTACTGTTGCTTCGCTGGAAAAGAAAATCATCATCAAAGCTCCGGCTCTTATTGAAGTATGTCATTTCTTCCTTCAGCCATTGTTCCATATATGAACCAATTGCCCTTCCTGATCTACACACATAGGACCCAAAATTTGAGTCAACAATGTTGCCCTTGATGCGTGGAAAAAGGGGACAACCCACCAATGCAGAAGTGTCACTCACTATAGTAATCCCAACATCCAAGGATGCAACCCATCATGTTCTCACTAGTTGAGCCCTTGTCTGAGCATGCTTAAAAGAGTGGGACACAGCACTTGTTGATGCAAAGGAGGTACTCTCTCTACTCTCACATATACAGACACTGACACCATTTAAACCAAGTCCATCAAAGCTGAGTTATCTGTTATTGGCTATATTTTGAAATGTGTGGCTTTTGTTGGCAAGAGGAGCACAGACACTGGATGTCAAGTGTGTGATGTTGCATCTCTGCTCTTCCATTCGGATCACAACAATATTCTCCTTCTCATCGAACTGTGTTTCTGTGGAACACCCACCAGATTTCATTTAACTTCTTTTTTGTCTTAGGTTGTTGTCCTGTTCATGGCCAGATAGATGACCTCATTGCTGTTAGGCCTCGGGACCCAATGTTCTACACAGTTAAGGCATGTGTATGATGTGCTATCACTTGTAGCATACCACTGTTCATAATAGGCATGCATGCACCTTCTCTTAGGGAACCTGTACTTGGAGAGCGGCAACTACAATTGCATGATTGAGTCATTTGAGGATGCACTAGTTAAACTCGGTAACCACATGGAACAACCAACTGTTGATGATCTTTTGGTATGTGCCCTACTATCCTGCAACGTGTTGAACTGATCCTAATTACTCACAGATTTCAAGGTGGAAATTTGATAAGCTTGCAATCAAGATTCAACAATGATTGTGCGAAGCCCTCCTTTCAGCGGGTTGCACAAAGGAGGCTGGCAAGTCCACTCTGCACATGGTCGATCAGGAGGCCAATATGTCTGGGTCAATCATGACGTGGGTTTCTAGTGAGCTATCATTCCACATTTTCTCTTGGCACAACTACAATTCCATATAGACTTTGTGCAATGATATCTTTCCACACTGGAAAACAATGACAACACGAGCTTTGTGACTGGTGGCTACAAAAATGTATCACATCCTATGATGAAGATTTGATAGAGTGAGAAAAATCAACACTGAAAACTGGGTCTTGGAAAGATGCCTTGATTGCTGTGACTGGCATGAGCATAATTTTATTTGGAATCACATGCATGCCTGACGTGAATTTGACATGTAATTTGTACTCCCGAGAGTCACAACCTATTACGCCATATGTGAGCATTTTGACATGACCAGCCATCTAGTGAATGCAGTTTCATGTTTCCACCAAATATGTAGTGAATTAGCACAGGAGATAGACTGCAAGCGAGCGAATGGAATACAGGGTAAGTCATCATGTTTAGAACACAGGAGACATCTACATGACTACATTCAATCAGGCTTCAAATCTCAATGTGGTGGAAAATTAGAGCACATTGGGGATATCACCTTTAATAATCAAGAATACAACAAGGTCATCTTGCAGTACACAACTCTTGACCCTACTAGCATGCAAGAGCTCCTGGTTAAGTGAAGCACAGAGTGAGCAAGGGCAAGTGGGATGATGCCTTGAAAGATGCAAATGAAGTAGCTTGCTTTTGACCACCTCTTTGCCCATGCTAATGGTAATTTATTAGATGATCAGGCTTGATCCCAATTCTCTGTTGGGTCATGAAAGGAGACATGCTGCTTTTCATTGTAAAGGAGATCATAAAAATGCAATAGCTGGTTTTGACACGATGTTGTCGAAGATGTCAGAATCTACTGATCCATAGTGAGCCTAATGACATTGTACTAATATTGTTTGTTGATACCTTCATAGAACAATCCTGCCACTATGTCATGCCAGAAGTGAAGAGAGTGACCATCTGCACAGCTATCAAGGGTATGATTCATGACTATCCACTGGTGCTCATCAATGCTTTTGAAAAGATGCCAACCTTCAGAGAGCTCATCTCATTCATGACCATGCTCATTGATCATGCTCATATTGAGAAGGAAGTCAGGAAATACCTTTGTTATGCTACATTCTCGCACAAGTGGGAGGTGAACGAATGTCTGTTTGAAATGGTCATCAAGGTGATCATGCATGATCTTGAGGCATATCCTGCACACAAGAAACATCAGGCAATATTCAACTGCACTTGGAGCAATACATGCAAAAATCTCAGGTTAGCATGTTCAAATGGTATGAATGCTCTGCAATGATGCTCATCTTCCTCTGTAGGGTGGACCATCTAGCAAAATACCATGTATCAAAGGTGGTTCAAATCTCCACTACAGACTGGACACCATACTTGGGTCTTGAAACCTATAACCACAAGGAGTTGCCCAAGAACATCTCAGAGATGAAGGAGGAAACAAGTATTCAAACACAAGCCTTGATGGCACTCAGTCCTGGCCTGGATGACATTTGAGGAAAACTTTATCTTGCCTCCACAAGCCGACAACATGTGTCAAGGGTGCAGCCAACTCATAGCTATGTATATTCTCACATATGGAGAGGGAGACAAGGCACTTGGGCAGCTCTTATCACAATTACTTGTGAGCTTAGAGGACACGAGCATCCTTGCGTGGATGGGAAGATCTGATGGCTTCAATAGCTACCATCTGTCCAGTAATACAGTTTTTAGCCAGCTTTTGACCTCACATATACCGCTAGCCATCTCAGACACTGAAATGGAAGCCATTACTGCCAGGTTTCATTCACTCGACCTAACCTTGCTTACAACCTTATACAATTGAGTGAATGAGCTGCTGGTGCTATTGTTCTCAGGTGCCACATGAGACTCCCATGTCTTGTTTTCAAGGTTGGACAAGTCTTGGTCTCTTGGGATGGGTCAGAGCGCGTTTTCCATGCACAGATAGACACTCTTGGGATTGTGGGGATTAAAACTGACAAAGATCTCTCCCGGCTGGGTTCTCTACCTTGTCTACCCTTGGATTGATTTTCTCTTCAACAGACAACCTACCAAGAGCACACCAGAGACAGTTATTGAGGAGAATACGGGCAACAAGTCATCCATGCTGGGGGAGTTTCCATTACTTCCCCAAACAACATGGTTCACTTCTCTCATTGGGTGGCTGTTTGGCAGTTATTCTCCCCTGGATACAACATTGCCTTAGCCCCTTTCCCTCTGTTTTCACGGAAAAGTGGACTTGCGTCCTCAATTCATTGCATGACAACATCAACCATTTTGTGTGCTCCTCCTCACACCAACTCCTCCTAATGACCACTGACTTCCTAAAACCTTTGCTCAGATACATCATGGGTGAGCAGGTTGAGGTGTTTCATGCATTTGAGTAGTGTTTTAAAGTCAGGTCACTTGACTGACAAATGACTGTAGCTTAACCTAACCTTGACTGATCATGACTGAAGTTCAGTCAAGGTTAAGTTCAGTTATTGTCAGTCATGGTCATGGTCAAAGCCAATCTGGAAAATTCAAAAACTGAAAGAAACCAGTCAAGACCAGTCAAAACCGGTCACAGGAAGGTGCATAGCCACCCCTTCTATCTCCCCCTAATTTCCCCATATTTTCTGTGATTTATCTTGATTTTCTAGGTCTATATTTACTTTTGGTACATTTTATGGTCTGGTTTGCTAACATGTCACTTTAAAACACGCATGACCAGGGGGTCTACAGGTAGCTACGAGTAGGTGGCATATTGCATCTCCCTAGCAGTAAGCATAATTCACACGGCCTGTTAGGGAAATATTGGTTTTCCCAAAAACTGGTTAAAACTGGTTCAGTCATTGGTTATGACTGTTTGTGACCTGTTTTTGTCGGTTTTGGTTCGGTCAAGACCATATTTGGGATTCCCATAACCGGTTAGGTTATGGTCAAGCCTCAATTGACAAAAAACCGAACTTAACCTAACTTTAAAACACTACCCACAACAATGTACAATCTAATTCATGCCAGATGCAGAAGGCAGTGGCAATGGTGATGGCAGATCTCAGAGCCCTGCATGTGGTGACATTTCCATGGAAGCCTATAGTGAATACCTGGACAATCCTATTGCGTGAAGCCATCTCGTCCCTCTGTTCACACAAGCCATGCTGACTGTTGACAACCTCCGCCTTTAGCTTGCTTTCCTCTTTCCTCCTCCTACTTTTTCCTGGCTTATCAGCCCCCTCTGTCATGAATCTCCACTGATTCAAAGGGAATAGCCCTGCAGTGCAGCACCGTCTTCAAGGCCAGCTCACAAACACGACAAGCCAAAGTCCATTGAGGAAGCACATGTCTCTCATATGTTACATCCTTCTTTCATCCATCCCAACATATATCCTCATCTGCTTCCCTTAACATCTCCTCGCCACCAACATATACCATCAATGTGATCCTGTTACACAGTATTCTAGAGAGAAGACAGACACAATTACTGTGTGACATACCAAAAGCAAGAGATGACACCTCCTAAGTGTGATGATGTTCCTTGGTAACTCAGCATCACCCATCCCTCATAGCCTGAAAGTGTTAGTTACATGACAAAACAATAAACCCATCCATGTCTATTAATAACCACAGCCCAAACCTCTGCCAGTCTCAGTTGTAAACGTGCTCAAGCTCTGCTTGATGCTCACCAGGAATCTGTATCTCACTTGTAACAGGTTGTATGGTCTCACCTTGGTGCAGACCTGGTATTATTTTCACTCATTCCCCGACAACAGCTGCCATATGAAGATCCTGGTTGGTCGTCCAGCATTTTCATAGACAGGTGTATTGGTGCTGTCAACTGTGGATGAGTATGAAAGTTGTGTTTGGATGTTTTGTGTGCTTGCCTGCTGTGCACGTAGCCATTGAGTGTATCAAAGTACAAATAAAGCAATTCCAGAATGTTCTGGCCAGCTTTCAGAATAATAGTTTGAGGAGTGCATCTAGAACTCATGTCAGGGTCACTAGAAACCAAGTGCAACACTTAGCAAATTGGATGCTAGAATAGAAGAGGCTAAGTAAAAGGTCTTGAAGAAGCTGATACCTAGAATAGAAGAGCACAATGCTGAGAAGAAAGAGGTGGGATGTGCTCAAACTACTATACACAAGGATGACAAAGAAATACTCAGGAAGTGCATGGGCCACCCTACCATCAAACCATGACAACTCACCTCCTAATGTAAGTAGCTATTCAATATAGTGACACCTCTATTGGAGCAAGCCATGTATATTATCCATTATATGTTTGAACGGGCCTTTTTGTTCCAATATGAGATCATCTACAGCATTCTGTAGACCCCAAACAGATTTATCCACACCTGCCAGCCTTTGTTGATCTGCCTTGGTAATAAGTGTTGTGTTCAATAGGCTGAATAATGCTTGGACGGTCTGATTCACTGAGATTTGTTCCTTTTTGATGTCTCGCATCTTTTACCCTGTGGACCTGGTCTTCCTTGATGCTCCTTACACTTGCTTTCATGAGTACAAGTGCCTTGAGGTCATCTATATTGAATGGTAATCATGGATCTGCCTATAAAGCCCCAATCATGTATGATCTGAGCTGTATGCAATGTTGCTTCCTTGCATTTCCTTTTGTCTTCTTGTCAAGGTGGGTTGTTCGGTTTAACTTTGATTTTTTTTTCCCCAGCTTGTTCCAGACCGACGTCCTATTCATGTCTGAAGCACATCTTAATATACTGTTGCATGTGGACGACCTTATTAATGGTATTCAAGTCAGGCGCAGCTTGGGACGCAGGTACAAATGTAGCAGTAAAATCTCACCAACCTCATGTAGCGTGGCATGATTCAATCGGAGATCCAATTATATGATGGCCCCCATACGTTGTCCTAGACGTTCTCCTCGCCTTCAAGCTCTCTCTGCAAACTACCCAATGACCACTCCAGGGTCCAGTTCTGGTCATGGAAGAGGAAAACCCATCAAAACTACTTCCCCCAGCTCTCACCAACAAACTGTTAAGTCAAAGGGTAAGGCGAAAGCCATACCCACACCAGCGACTACCCAGGCTACCCGAACCCAGGCCGAAAATTGAGGGGACCAGCCGATGCTTGAGGCATCCTCAAGTGATGCGCTGGTGAAGTAGGATCCTCATCCACATCTAACTCAAGCTTTGCTCAATTGGCTCTTGTCACACAACAATGAACCTGTGATTCTATTCAATGAGAAGGTACAAGGATCTGCTACTGAAGACTCGACAATGAAGAAGATCAGGTTCCATATGAGCAAGAAGGATATCAAAGCCGCTATTGCAACAGCAATATTTGTAGATGATGTTGTGTATGGTTCTGCATATGCTAGTGCGTGTGCTAGCCACTCAGACAAGTTCGGGACTGCAGTGAGCAGCCGACTTGATATGTGAGTGCCCCTGCTACACATATTTTTAACCATTTGCTGATGTTTGAACAGGTTAAAGAGAAAGTATCGAAACTGTAAAAAAACTCCGTCGTCTACTGGTCAAGGAGTCTGTCCGAACGACCCAAATTACAAAAATATTCATGGTGAGTTCTGATGCCATTCAACATTGTACCATTTCTAACCTTCTAATAGACAAGATCAATGCAACGTTCCCATTCTATACCCAATGTGACCAAATGTGGTGTGGCAATTTTTCGTATGATGCAGTGCAATTCAACAGAGCCCATGGAGTGAATTGCGGCTCTGATTTGTCATCTGCCCTTTGTGAGGGTGGATTGACTCTCGCTATTGGTGTAGGACCTGCTATGGATCAGCAACTTGGTGAAGAAGGCAAGGACAAAGAAGAGCATGATATCAACGAAGAACCTGACATAGCTATGGATGAAGGTGATCCCGAGTTATCCACACATCTTAGGTATGATGAGGAGGAAGAAGCAGATTCAGATGAGGGTCGGACAATGGACATGAACCAGGCTTTTGAGCAGGATCAAGCTATGGTCGATGCTACATTAGGCACGTTCAATGAAGACAATGAGGATGAAGTGGTATTCTGTTCGCCTCACCAATTGGTATGCCTTGTATTTCTTTGTTTGCATTTTAAACCGACAGAAAAATTTCCAGCGCAACCAAGGGCATTCCCTTCCTTCTACAACTCATGAAATAGGCTCAATGCGTCAAACTCCATCCCGGGACGGTCGTCTGGCATTTGGTTCATCCCCCTATCAACGTCCTCCTGGATCAATGCAGTCCACCTCTACTAGCTCTTCCTCTAAGTTCTCTGGCAGTGGGCATCGAGTGCGCTCTATAACCTCGCAAACCTCCTCCTCAAAGGGCAAGGCTATGCTTGCCCAAATTCAGGCTGATCACCAGAGCCAGATGAGTGTGCTAGATCAGAGCACAATGGACCAGCGGCATCATCTTGCCTCCCTACGAAATGAGCATAAAGTGACAAAAATGCAGGTTCACATGCGCAACAACGAGATCACTCACCTGGAGGCAGAAAATGCCAGAGATCGTGTCGAAGCTGAAAAGATCCACCAACGTCACATGGAAAGCAAAATGATGGACATCCAAGTACTCCAAGAGGAGACAAAACTCATGGCACTGAAACTACAGCTCGCACAACTCAGCACCAATGCTGGAGGCACTACTTTTGATCCATCTGCGACTTCTGGCCACTCTGCTCATATTCCTGCCAGTGCCGACGCTGGGCCATCGGATATTTGAATTGCTGTGTTCCTGCTTTTTCACTAGCAGTCTCCCCTGGTCTCCCTGCTGGTCTCCCCCACTCTTTGCTCTTGTTCCGGCATTGTCTTGCCTTTTCCATGTCACATGGTCATATGGACACCTCTTCCCTCAGATGTTTTCATGTATGTATGCCACTGATACAAAATATATGTTGCATTTTTTGTAGGAACAGAATTTTGATGAAAAAATCCAATAAAGCACAGTATTTATACATGTAACCTTCGTTCTTGTACTAGCTGATCTATTAGGTGACTTCGGAATCGCTGCCCCTCCGATCCAGCTATTTCTGGCAATGCTACAGCATCCTCATCTCTGTCAAGAAATTCCTCGCCTTCTCTTCTCGCCCAACCCAATGTTCCGCCATTCCGCTGCTCTCCCTCAAAATGTATAATCATGTTGTGCAAGATTATACAACACTCAATCCAATAACACGCAATGTGTATGTCCTTTTCTGTTCTCATTCGTAGACAAAGCTCACAAAGTGACTGAAATCGTCCTTTCAGGGCTGCGAATGCATGTTCTACTTGTACACGAACCTTGGTATCGTCTGTTAGACAACCTGGCAACTATTGTTTTTGGTACATACTTTTGACAGATATTGATTGTAGGTGTTTTGCTGATGTGTAAGCCTTCCATTGCGTGGTTTTTTGAATGGCACAACACACCATCGCTCAGAAGGGTATGCCAAGTCCGCCCAAACCCAGTGTCCTATAGGAAGATTCCTCCCCTCGCTCGTCGCCACTTGAGTTGATCAGAATGCCCACGCATCATGCACACTTCCTGGATTGCCTAGGCTATAGTCAACAAACATCAGGTTGTGTGGCATCACGATCCCCTTCGTACATGGGTGAGTACTATGAGCATGACAGATGGTTGTATTTGACTGACCTGACAATTTAGAGAAAACCGAGACTTTCGGTCATAGAAACTGTCACTGAAGATTCCTGGCTGTGCATGAATGTTAACTGATGTACCATCAACAGCAAAAACACCTCGCTGCCAAGCCCGACAAGTGAGCCATGCAGTGTATGAGCGTGCACGGCATAGATGAGGTGAACCTGCAGCTGGGATATAAACATACTTATCATGGCAGTCGAGAAGAGCTACCATGACATGGTGAGTACAATTGCACACAGTTCCTACACTGACGCCCACCCACTGTGCTATGTCCTCGGGCGAGCATGCATTCCCATAGTGCCCTGCACGGAAAAGGAAAATTGCCAGCTGAATAGATATAGGTAACTGTTGCTTGTTGGATTGGTTGCGAAAAACACCATGTTCACAGATTGCATCTAGAATATCATCAAAAACCTGAGGGTTGACATGGACCTTTTTGCGGAACAAGTGTGGGCAGTATTCTGCAAAGTGCCTGAGAAGGGGAAGCTGAGAAGCTCGCATTATCTTTTCATCCGGCCGCTCAAGCACATATGTGCACATCACCTCATCCTCTAGCGCTTCAAGGAACTGAAGCGCATCCCTATATGGTGCTTCAACCTCCTCCACAGTGGACATCGTTGTGTCTGATCCGGAATCCATTGACATGACATCGAGCATGATAATGGAGGAGTCGGGAGATATAGGTGAAAGGGTTGATCACGATCTGTCATCCTCCTCATTGGAGGATATGTCTGTCCAGCCTTCATCAGTGAGTTCATCATCACTGCTCTCCACGAGGATCTCATTGATCTCTTCATTTCGGCGGGTGATGATAGAGATCGCACTTTCATGGAGCTGAGAGAGAATTTCTGTGTGGGTAGACCTCTGGGGCATGGTGATGGGAGGGTAGTTGATCAGTTTTCAAATGTTCTGCTATCATATTCATGCAGATAAAAATACTACAAGAGGCACAGTGGAGTTTCATATTAACATCGAAGTTTAAGCACATCAGCAATGTTGCCTGCTTGACTAAGGTTTAGCTAGGGTTTAAGCCTTAGCTACATTTGATTTGAATACCATTATTACTAAGAGCACTTGCTAGGAGGTGGACCCTGCATTTTATGTAGTCCAGGTTCATCAAACTCATATTCAGTATCATCTGCTGACATCTCAAATAGGCATATATGTTCCTTCTCCTTGGGAATGTTCATTTCTGGGACCACACAATTTAGTTGTTTGAAAATGTAAAAACTAAAGTGGGGAACCATACTTGTCAACTTCCACCTTTGATAGTATCATTGGTGTCTCCCTCATTCATGTCCAATATGAAGTTTGATGTGGCCTTTTACAGATCTTTGGGCGAATTTTCAATGATCTCACAATGTTGATCCAACATGCCATTGCAAGGCCCTCTTGTCAGTCAGATGGAACTTGTAGGGTTGGACATTGCAGGAATACCATGTGTTCAAATCTACACCAAGGACTGGACCCCATACCTGGGTCTCATGATCCACAGCTACAAGGAGGCACTATAGACCATTTTGGAGGTGGAGAAGGCAACAAGTATCTCAGCGCAAGTGTTGATGGCACTTCGCCTGGATTGAGCAACATCCGGCAGAAGCCCTGTCTGGCCTCCATGTGACAAACAATGTATGTCGAGGACACTGCTTGGAATCTTTTCAATGACATTGCTGGGCACATATGGGGAGGGAGACTCACAAACTCTGGGAATACAAGCATCTTTGCATAGAATTGGACATCTAACACTTGACAGCTGTCCTCCAACCAATATCACTGTGTTTAGCCAACCCTTGACCTCCTACATTCTTCTAGTCATCCCTGATGCTGAGACAGAAGCAATCACAACCAGATTGTATGCTGCCTTGCTGGATCAAGACCAAGCAAAGTTTCATAGTACAGGATTCTCTCCATCTAGTTCAACCTGGATCATCAACCTCCTTGATTGCTATGCTAATGGAAACATTGTAGATGCAGTGGCTGATGAGGGTAGGACTTTTGAGCTGGATGATGGATTTCTGCCATCAGATTTGTTTTTCTAGTTCAGAACGGGGTCCTTCGCAGCAAAGTGCACATGCTTGGTTTGAATGTATATAGGGAACTCCAGGTTGGAAGGTTGCCACCACTGAGGTTTTCAAACGATGACGGCCACAAGGTTGACATTGATGAAGATGAGGATCACAACGAAAGCCATCTATCATTCACCGACTTGCAATATGTCAATGTAAGCACGGGCCTTCCTGGGTAGAGCTGAGGCAAAGCAGGCTTCCCCTCATGGTCCAGCTAGTTTTCTACTCTTTGGTCACATCTGTTGTCACAAATGATATGCCCACAAGCATCAGGTTGATTATTTAATCATGTACCAACCCCAACCTGATGTATACATAGGCTGCAGAACTTTGTGGTATTCCCTAGGTTCGCTTGCAACACTCAATGATCACAACTAACTAATTACCACTACACAAGTACATTTATGAAGGATAAACTGTTCTTGCCCATGACATGGGCCAATTGTCAGTATCTCCATCCTCCTTCATCTCCATTCTCCATTCTTCTCTCACGCTCTCTCATCCTGGTTTTGAACAACATTGTTGCAATATGCCCTCACACTTGACCATTATCAGGCAACTGGAACAATTAGAACAAGCTCTGGATGAAGTTCACCATGGCATGTCCATTGATGAAGACAATGACATTAATTCTTCTGTATTTTCCAACAATGACTACAATGTGCTTGTAAGCAAGGAGAGTAGGTACAATGAAATATTTCTCACAATCATCATGCAATATTGAGACTAAGCACAGTCTTGGAGAGGACAAAAACCTAGGCTCAATGGTTGGAGGGCCTATCAGATTGGCTTCACTGCAGATGGTGAGCTGCCTCAATGAAATAGAACCATAGATCAATGTGAGCCTATTGGGTTGATTTTTTGGCCTATATCTTTACACCTTTTTCAAGGCGAATAGTACCAAATGGCAGCACAACACACTTGGCAGCCTTGAATCATCCTCTAATTTGATGGGCCTAATGATGGCCAAGGATGCAACCACCCCAACTCTGTGATAAGGATGGCATGCTGAGTCTGATGATGACCTCACCATGACCATAACACAAGACACCAAAGGGTGACGCCTCAACTGCTGTATGACATCACGGGCACCAGTTTCCCCAGGGGTATGGGAGGGTACACAGACCCGGTACCCGCCACGGGTCTTACATACCCACAAAATTCCCTACCCTTTCAAGATCATCCAATCCATTGATTGTTGGGCAGGAGACATTCTTATTAGTTATTCTTGTGAACACACCCTCATCCTAGTGCCATACCTGACCCAGAAATTTCAAGGATTGGTAACGATTAATTACCCTTCTAGTAACAATGACAATGACACATCCCACACAAGTGATACCCATGGGTAAACCCATGGTGGATACACCTGTTACAATCTCTTTTCTTTTAACTCTCTTGTTGCTTCATCAACCCGTTTCCTGGTTGATTCACCTTGAACATTGTTCCTTCACCTGTAACTTCACCTTTGAACACTGTTTCCTTCACCTGTAACATCTCCTTGGTCTCCTTGGACACATCTCTCTTATCACGACTACTCATCAATGACACTTACCTTGTAGTCGTTTAACTCCTCTATAATGTTGTCTTGCTTATGTATCTCCTCCTTTAGATTCCTCCTTTCGTATCCCATTACTTAGTCAGAGACAACCCTTTGCCCTCCGTAGCTTTCTCTTGCTTGGGTAAACCCTCGCCCCTTCACTTGTATTTTCCCATGCTTGAGAACCTCTCTTGTACCTTAACACCTACTTGGCACACCGAGAATACAAGCACCTTTTCTTTTCTCTTGTTCCTTGTCTCCTTAGAGGTCCTACCACTACCTTGAAGCGGTTGCTTATCATTCTCCTCCTTTGTCAACCCACCAAGGTTGTATCCTTCGACATCTCCTTGCTTGCATTAGACTCCAAAGCTCAATACACTCTCCTCCTCCTCATTAGAACATGAGGTCCAAGTCCACTGGTTAGTCACATATCATGATTAAACCCTTGATCCTGTGACATCCCAGTCACACTTGAGAGGCTACGACCAACTCTACCCAAGCCAGTTATAACAACACCCAGGTCAAGTTTTTCCAACCCACACAAAACCCACACCCACACCATGGGTGTGGTGTATTGGTGGGTGTGAGTGTGGGTATGAACTCAAACATCCATGGGTCCATCCACGATAGTCCCTAAGTCCTCATGCAACAATCTATGTGGCAAGTGCCCAGTCTCAAAGTTGCTCAAATGTAGTGTTTGAAAGTCAGGTTAAGTTCGGTTTTTTGTCAATTGAGGCTTGACCATGACCTAACTGGTTATGGGAATCCCAAATATGGTCTTGACCGAACCAAAACCGACAAAAACAGGTCACAAACAGTCATAACCAATGACTGAACCAGTTTTAACCGGTTTTTGGGAAAACCAATATTTCCCTAACAGGCCATGTGAATTATGCTTACCTTTAAGGAGATGCAATATGCCGCCTACTCGTAGCTACCTGTAGACCCCCTGGTCATGCAATTTTGGCCAACATATGGCTGAGATATGCGTGTTTTAAAGTGACATGTTAGCAAACCAGACCATAAAATGTACCAAAAGTAAATATAAACCTAGAAAATCAAGATAAATCACAGAAAATATGGGAAAATTAGGGGGAGATAGAGGGGGTGGCTATGCACCTTCCTGTGACCGGTTTTGACTGGTCTTGACTGGTTTCTTTCAGTTTTTGAATTTTCCAGATTGGCTTTGACCATGACCATGACTGACAATAACTGAACTTAACCTTGACTGAACTTCAGTCATGATCAGTCAAGGTTAGGTTAAGTTACAGTCATTTGTCAGTCAAGTGACCTGACTTTAAAACACTAGTTGTGGGATATACTGGTCATGTCTGTGTCCTCATTTGCCTTGTCACCAGTGACCACATTGTCCTTGTGCTCTTGCTCCTAATCAGTGATCATGTCTACACTGAGAGCCTCCCAGATTTGTTGAATATACATCTTGTTTTGTGAGCTAGGGAACATGAATAGAATCCATTTACCCTTGTCCTCAGATTTATTGGTGGATTCTTCTTCATTGCTGTCAGCTTCTTCTCCTTAGCCTATGGCCTTGCAACACTTGATTTTGAAGACAAATTTGTTGTACTTGGTCATATTCTTCAAGTCTATTTCAGATACAGGCATGAGTGCTTTCGCATGGTGTTGAAAGGCACTTTTGGTGAGTGTCTAATAGTAGAGTATGAGATATGTAATTGTACATGGGCAAACAATAGAATAGAATGACAAACATACCTTGACAATGT
>JBBPOH010000218.1:0-17172 GCA_038091335.1 Phylloporus arenicola | reverse complement strand
ACAATCGGCTTGAGGCATGGTGCGGACGGGCCTCTTGCAGCCATCAGTGTCGCTTAACCCACGCAGCCCTCGACGCAGATCACATAAGGTCACTCTACGACCAACCTGGTATTGCGTGTGTCGCATCCTCTCTCATTTCGCCTTGGGTGACTCATCTTCGTCCAATCAGCAACTGATTCTCAAACTCAGCGCAATCGATAATGCCACGCGTGCCATCATCAATCGTGGCCGGCTTGCAATAACTTGTGGTCTCTTTTTCTCCCTCGGACACAGTACAATAGTGATCGTGGTGGTGTGTTTCTTAACTCTGATCCATTCCGCCTGCCCTTCAATGTACGGGCGACCAGAACGTTGCCATCGTTATCAGCACCCATATTTACAACAAATTGGGTGGAGTTGGCAGCGTTGGCTCCATCATAGGTGCGTATCTCACCTCGCACGGGGTCCTGCTCGTATGACGGCCGGTAGGGACGGCCATCAGTGGATCCTTCTTGTTCATCATCGGTCTCGTCAATTCAATCATTCTCTGCAAAATCATGCGTCAGCGCCGTCGGGTACCTATTTCACTGCTACCTCTCTGATTTGCGATTTATCATCCGACGGACAGGCCAGACGTAAGCAAGCAGAACGTGGAGAGACGGACCCAGAACGTGACCAAAATCAGAACATGCTGATGATGCGCCTACTTGGACCTTTGGTCGACTTTGTGAATCGTCCCTGGAAGGTACGTTGGTACAGCATTAACGATGTCGTTCGTTAAGCAGATCACCGTAGATGTACCCTGTGGGCGTGCTATTTGGCCTGGGTGAATCTTGGATCGTCCTTCTGGGTGGACGGTTCTGATTTCCTTGCCGCAGGGTTTGATACCGCGTCTTCCATTGCCCTGCTCACGATATCTGCACTGTCGAAAAGTGGAAAGAACAACACGCGCATTGCCCCCTCGGAGACAGTCATATTACCCGTGAGAGCTTCCTGCTTCCTTTTCATATCCTGGTGCGATTCATGCGCGTGGAAAGCTGTTATTCACCGCAGGGATGACCTTGGTGGATTCGCTTGATTCCATACTGATGCTTTACTCATATACCGGATTCGTTGACCGCTCGTGGAGGATCTTCGAGCCCAGTGGTCTGCCTCCGAGAACTAGCGATGCACGGTCGTCTTGCCCCGTGTCGGCAAACACAGCAGGTGCCGTTCCCCAGACCCACGACGTCGTCGAGGAAGAGCGTAAGACAATAGACGAGGCGGTGCATGACGGCGGCAACGATGTGGCAGGACGAAGACACGATGATCACGTAGTGCTGGTTAAACGAAGCACAATGTCACAACTCAGCATCATCCTCACGACCATGAGTGTTTTGCTTGCGTTCGGGTGGGTAAAGGAGGCGGCAGTGCACCGACGACTGATTTTTTTCGACGTAGCGTTTCGTCCATCGAGATTATAGGGCTGATTGGGGCAAACTGCAAGAGGTGCGATGCAGCAGCATCCGCGCCTGGTGGCGGCGGACTGGCTGGCGCGTGGTGGAGGGCATGGGCAGTGGTGAGTCGAGAATCATGGCGGTTGGAACGACGCTGAACGACGGCAAGGCGAATGATAACTACGGGTACATTGGGGCAGGGATAGTTGGCTCGTTCGTCGTGCTGGTTGGTGGATGGTACATTTGTCGAAAGATTACAAATAATTTGAGCCTAATCTGACATATGTTGGACTCGCCGAACGTCGGTGCGCTCACACTTCACGACACTCACGACGTTCATCTCCTTGTACTTTTCCTTGTACTCTCTATCGTGCACTGGTAGCACAATTTAACCCCGGCCGTGCATACGGCAGAGAGCGTTGTCGCCTCACATTCGTTTGGTACGCCGTGTTTCTTGCTGCATCGCGTTTCGCAGTCATGGCATCGTTGACAGTCGCGACAGCAGCTCCGCTGGTCGATTTTGGCCCGACTGCAAACCCGCCTAGGTCACCTTGATAATGGCCCCAATCCGCCTTCGCGTCAACACCGATGTACACCGTGAATCTATTATAGCATCGAAAAATTCGGCAGGTCCTTCAGGCGCGATTTCTTCCTCGCTCCACTCCAAATCCCGTTCGAATGGCATGCGCCCGCGGAGTGGGTCTACTGCATCAACGAGTTCTTCCATCTCTGTCGTCTCTCCATGTCCCTCTTCCTCCGCGTCCGCATCTTCCTCTTCTCTCCATTTACCCGAGCCCGGAAAGGCGTCCTCACAGCCTACCCCCCAGACTAATTCTAGCCCACACAGCCCCTCGGCAGATGAAACAGTGAGGGTGCACACTTCTGCCCCCGAATATGTCTTGGCCCTTCATGATTTCGTCCCCCAGCAACAGAGTGCCACATGTCTCTCCTTTCGCGCCGGTCAGGTCATCCGCGTATTTAACCGTGACCCTAGTGGATGGTGGGATGGCGAATTACACGGTCTGAGAGGCTGGTTTCCAAGCAATTATGTTAGCGCCGACGAACGCGTCATCTCTCTAACAGAAGATCAGCTTCGCCCATCGGTGAGTGTACCTCATTCGTCGCGGTCGCGTTAGGTTAACTCCGTCGTCGATTTTCGCAGCCTCGCCAACCGTCCCGCCACGCGCATACCATGTCAGCTGTATCGACAGCATCTTGGGCGACGACGCCCTCGCGTGGCTCTTCTCGCAAGGACCATCGTCCCCTAGTTACGGAAGCGCTTGGCCCTGACATCGCCTCGTATTGTCCACCTTTGATGGTCAATTTGCTGCAGAGTTTATCCCTCCTGCAAAGTGCGGTTAGGTCTAACCGCATAACACATTTTCAGCCATCCACTGCATGCATTATATCCTGTGTTCGGTTTATTCTCTCCTCCGTGGAGTGCTTGCCCCGCGAGGCACCCTTGCTCAAGCGTTTCCCCTCGCTGGCTTTTGAACGCAAACAAATATTATCCGTATTGGCCGCATTGGTCTCCCAGGCAAGAAGAGCCTCGGATGACACATGTGATGAGGACGCTCAGGATGCGGAGATTGAGAGTATGCTGAAGCTTGGCGGTCAGGTATTTTCCCAAGTTCGGCGGTTCTTGGCAGTGGCGGTACAATGCGGCGTCGAACTCCCAGAGAGGGGACAGTCCTCGCCCGTCGAGAGCATCGCGTCGACGCACTTGCAGCTCGGAGGTGCCTCCCCCGACCTCATGGCAGATATGCCAATAACGCCAACAGAAACCGTCCCTTTATCAGGTGAAATGGCTGATTTGAATAATCTCAAATTGCAAGACCATGAAATGGCCAGGACAGCTTTCCGCGCAAAGAGTCTCGGAGACCTCAGATCTCAGCGCAAAATACCATCGCCATCGTTCAATTCCTCTGTTGCTCCCTTGCCTCCTCACCGGACGGTCGCCATCCGTACGAAGAAGGAAGCATACATCACCTATGAAGGCATTAGTCGTCATAGGCCAGCCATGCTGTCGATAAGCAGTACCTCATCCTCTTCATCATTTTCTTCCATCGATTCACATAGGCCCGCCGTGTTGCCCTCCTTCCCTTCTGGACCTTCTACTTCTTCCGAGGTTATGGAAGCCCTCAAACATACCCATGATCAATACCTCTCAACCATTGCGGCCTTTATAGGCCACGCTCATTCCCATTCACGCTCGTCTCATGCATCCAGCACGGGCCACATGTACGAACTGGTGCGGGAGATCGTCGAAATGGTCTGTAAACTCCTTACGATCGTCGAAGCCGTCATACGGCACCCCGATATTTCCAAGCACAAAATTGGCAATCTTAAAGCAGCCAAGGAGGGACTGTATAATGTAACCAGTTCGCTTGCAGAGTCTGTTCGACTTCTTATGGTCCCTCTTTCGCCGGATGTGACCGAGGAGGCGGAAAAGGCATCGCTGATACGTTGCGCCACGGCTGCTTGCAAAGCGGGTGCCGACTGTGTTTCCGCGGTCAAGATATGTCTAAGTCGAACCTCTTCGGAGCAGCAGTTTGTTATTCAGGTCCCAGTGAGGTCGGACTCGAGCGCTGCCCCGTTCATGCAGAATACGTTTTCGCGGGGCCAACGCAGTGGATCTTCTCTGCGGCGGTCTTACCGAAGCAGCATCGACGAGGGGGATGTTACCGTTCAGGGACAAGCGCCGACGGGCCATTCGGCAACTTTAACACGCATTCAGGAGACGTCTTCCGACTCGTCCGTACTCACCGGCCACTCGAAATCGTCCGAGAGCTCGCAGGATACCGCGCCTACTTCTCTAGATGAACATTATACGCCACCGTGTCCGAAAGGCGACCCAACCATATCGGATGACGTGCTTTCACCGTGTCCAAAGTCGCCCGAGGTTGTTTCCAGAGACGTTGGGAGCGACCAAGAGACCATCGATGCTTTTACTGACCAACTTGCGCAAGATGTGACCTCGCCTGTTACCCTCGATGTCAAGCGTGACCCTCTGGGTCATGACCATTCGGCCGAAGACGTAATCTACAACAACGATGGTCACCTGGTCGCTGCGTCTCTGGATGTCCTTGTTGAGAAGATGATACCCCACGACAGCATCGTCGATCCCGCCTTTTCTGCCGTGTTCTTCTTGACATTCCGACTCTTCTCGACGCCCACGGAACTTGTGCAAGCCCTTATCCATCGGTACAATGTCATGCCTTCTCCTGATCTCTCGGAAGAGTATATCCTTCGGTGGCAACAGTACAAGGGAATTCCCATCCGTCTTCGCGTGTCCAACTTTGTCAAGAGCTGGCTAGAAATGTACTGGAGACCGGGTGTCGACGATGTGGTTCTCCGACACTTGGAATCGTTCACTCGTGAGGCGCTACAGCAGTACTTTCCAGGACCATCCCAGCGCATTCTCGACCTCATTGCCATGCGGCAGGATGTGAACGTGAACGTGATCAGCCCCAAGAGTGAGCGGGCACGCGATCCGGGGATGTCACTCAATCCACCCATGTTTCCGCCCTCGGAGATTCCTCGACCGATGATGACCAAGGCGTTGCTCGCGAATTTGCGGAACAAGAATTTTGACTCCGTTGTTGTTACCGAGTTCGATGTTCTGGAGCTAGCAAGACAGTTGACGATCATGGAGTGTGACCTCTACTGTGCGATCCAACCGGAAGAAGTATTGGAGACGGGGCAAGAGGGCGCGAAACCACCTGTCAACGTCAGGGCTGTTTCTTCCTTGAGCACGGTCATTACTGGTTGGGTTGCCGAGAGTATTCTCAACGAACATGATATCAAGAAACGGACGTACTTGGTCAAGTTCTTTATCAAGGTTGCAGACGTAAGTGATTCAGTCGGAATATGTCGAGGTGGGGCTGAACCTGGTATAGCGATGTATATCGCTCCATAATTACAGTACCCCCCGATCAATACTTGCCGCACTTGATTCGTCGACGATCTCTCGCCTACATCAGACGTGGCTTGTGAGTCAAACATCTGTTTGTGATTTGAGTGCTGAAAGGCTTCTAGGGCGTTCCGCAGAAGAACAAGCTGCAATTGGAGGCGTTGCGACGGCTGGCAGATCATAGTCGCAACTACCACGAGTATCGCAGTAGACTTCGGAATACGGCCCCGCCTGCCGTACCGTTCTTGGGTGAGGATCGCTACTTGGAGGACAAGTGCCTTGTGCTCACGTCGGAATATAGGCCTTTATTTGACGGATGTGACGTTTTGTCGAGAGGGGAATCCCTCAGTCCGAGAGTCGCCATTGGTCCCCGGCAAAAAGCTACTGAATTTCAACAAATACCATAAGCTGGCTCGGATTGTTCAAGGTCATCATTTCCTCTTGGTCGTATTAGTGATGTTCAATGATTCGTTGATAGACATGCAGCGCTTCCAAGTGCCTTATAATCTGAAGAAGATACCCGAGGTTCAAGCGTATCTGAACGTTGCTTTTGAAAACTCTAAGCATCACGGCGATCTTCAAGATCTATATCGGAGGAGGTCTGTATTTAGCTCTCCCTGAACTTAAGTACTGACTTGTGGGACTCGCAGTCTGCTTGTTGAACCCAAGCAGCCGGCTGATAATCCACCTTCAAGCGATATGCGTCACCTTTTTAATTGGGCAACACGTTCGCAAGCACAACAGCCTACATCTGCGTGAACGTCTAGACATTCCTACCCGCCTCCCCAGCCTGGTTTCGCTTTACGACCACGAGTTCTTTTGTTCTGTTTATTATGATATAATTTCGGTTTGGTTCTCCCTTGTCCATTGTCGGTCCATCTGCCTAATGCCTCATTGATATCTCATTCGACTCATTGCATACTTTGGTGTACCACCTGCTGTTACAATTGTTTTTGTCCTGTACGAAAGTAAGCTAGCTCATGTGTGACTGGAAGTACCAAATCAGATACAACGCTGTACACAACCAACCAGTATGGTCAGTGCCAGGGTCCTCAAAGACATCCTCCAGCAGCCTCTAGGCCCGTATCATGAACGCGATATCCTACATAAAGAATATTGCCAGATGCGCAACCGAACCCAACTCGTCTTGTACTCTTTCGTCCTAGAACACAATGGTCAGGTCACTGGGTGCGATCACTCCCCTTTCTACGCGACCGTCCTGTACTTATGCACTCGTTCTCAGTCTCGACGAGTCCGAGACCCCCACACAGCAAGACACCCGCCGCTTCCGCTTCCGCGGCATCCTCAAGATCGCCGACCCCAACTGGCTCTCCGACCTCGGGCTCAAGACCGTCGAGACCGAGCTCAACCTCCGCGCCCACGAACGCGCGCTGCGCGAGGGCGAGCGTGTCCCGCCGCCACTGACGCTCGAGGCGCTCTTCCAGAGCCGGCTGCTGACGCCCTCGTACGACGCGACGTGGCGCAAGGAGGACGAGACGAAGCTGGCGGTGCGCGTCCAGGGCGAGAAGAGCTACCCGGCGGTGTTCATGCGCTGTGAGTGTCTTTGCGGTGCTGCGAGGGGTGTACCGACGAGCACGCAGCGTCGCCCGCGCCCAACGGACTGCTGTGGATGTCGAAAGCGCAGTGCGTGTGTGACGGCACGTTGTGGGATCGTGTGCTGAACGCGGTTTAGCGACCGCAAGTACCAGATTGCGACGATGGACGTGGAGACGTACGCACGCTCTGAAAACTTTTTTTGGCGGTGGCGGCTGTTCGTGCTCATGGAGAAGATTGCGAAACAGTATGCGTTTATTCCTGCGAAGAAGCGAACGCCGATATGGTTTGTCGAGAAGTACATGGAGCGATTCGCGTGTCCTATGGAGGACAGGCACCGACGGCTTATTTGCGACGAGGACGATTCGGATGTGGATGAGCGGGGAAGAACCAAGACGCCACGGCAGCTTCTCAAGCCTCACACGAGTGAGATATTGGGCTTGTTCGCTGCGCATGCTGGATGGTTCATCACGAATACCGAGGTGAGGACCACAAAATTGTTCGACATCACGTCTTGGGAAAACTTTGCAAGAGAGGCGCGCAAGGAGAGGAAAGAGGCTGCCAGGCAGGGGGTCAAGTGGGGTTGGCCTGTAGGGCAGGAACCAGAGGGGGGATCCTCTGAAGACGACGACGAGGACGGCGTGCAAGGAACCGACGAACTGGTCAGGGAGAATCCGGTGATTGGCAAGGCCAACGAGTTCGTCATTGGCAAGATCGAGCGCGCACGCGTCAAGGGACGTCGCGACACCAGGCTCAGCGTTTCATCGGGTTCTGGCAGTGAAGGGGACGTTCCGGGCGTTGCGGCATACCTCTCGGACTTTTCAGAGCCGTCGGATGCAGAGGAGAATGACTCGGATCACTGGCTTGGAGAGGAGGATGCACTGCGTCAAATACCATGGGAGCTGCAGCAGCCGCCCCTCTTACCGGACGTTGACGGTCGATGGTGGTGCCCATTGGAGGAATGCGACTACCACATTGACCTACACAACCTCACACCGGAAGAAACAAGAGGACTTCCTGAAGATATTATGGGGTATATTCTGCAGAAGCAATGGCGGAACGCGGCATACGACGACAAAGTCCTTCACGGATTCAGGTATATGGTGACGAATCACTACATAAAGCATTTTAGACAACGGGGGATCAACCTCGAGAGGAAAGATGGAAGGGCGAGTCGTCATATTCGTTTCTACTTGTCGATAGCTCATATGCCACCCTTCAGACACGATTCACGTTTATCAATGGCAGACAGAGGCGTCGCGGCGTCGAGGAGCCCATCCGAGGACCGATGCCTGGACGAGGAATGCTCGGAGGGGAATCGAGAGTTGTTCCCATCGTGCATGCACCGCAAGCGGATCATTTCCAGTAGAGAACAAATGTTCGCGTAGAGCGATGGATAAGTAGTCTACAGTCGGAGACGTTAGGTATCCTAGCCAGTTCTAGCATCGACCTCTGGATGGCCCGTCTGCGACACTTGTGGATTCCGGATACCACAGCGACAGACGCTGACAATGGGCGTTACTAATAGTAATGGTCAAAGGCTTCAGTCGATTTCATGTGCCCGTCCGACGATGGGAGAACTTTGGAGCTTGAAATCCTATTCCGTTTCTCTCGAGTACGAGTCTCTCCTCTGGGAACCCTCTTCTGCGGGAAGAAACAGGAGGTAGCATAGGGTATGTGTCCTTCGTTACTCTGGGGCCAAAATCATAAACGAATGGTCGACTTTGAGTCGCACCAAAGAGCCTCGAGCTCTCCAGAACAATGGAATAGACAGGAGATGGGTCATTTCCGGGAGTGTATACGCTCCAGCCTTGAGATGGTTGACGGACATCCCAGAAGGCGACAACGCTGTGCCGAGCCATTCCAGCTGCAACGTAACTGGCGTTCCCGCCACCACAGGAGACTGCGTATATGGGCTCGGGTGTCCAAGGATCTTTCAGAGTGATGACGGGGAAGAGTGATGAAACCGACGTCGATTCAGAGCTGGAGTCTGAGGGACGCCGTGAGCAAGAGGCTCGGAGGTCGTATATATAGACTGAACCATCGTACCAGCCGGAAATGACGATTTGCTCGGAAGGACCGAGAGGGGAGGAAGGTGGAGCGCACGTGATGCCATATACTGCTGAAGGGCGGTTCTTGGGAGATTGAAGGGCGATGGATGGCGTGGGTGAGAAACCGTCGGGAGCGATGTAATAAAGGGAGAGAGGTGCAGAGGATGTGGTGCCAAATACGGCATATGATGGAGAGGGAGACGTACAAAGATGGCTTGACCAACTCCTCGCAGCCAAGTTAACAGACGTGGACGACAGGGAACTGGAGAGGTTTGTGAGGGAAACCGAACCCCACTGGGAAAGGGAGAGAAGGATATGTGAAGAGCAGGATATGCTTGCTATGACGTTAGCACCGTGGTATTGGACGGCACTGTGGGCGGCGCGTGTAACGCTGACGTGTCGAACATCATGGGGTCGGTAGGGAGGAAGACAGAACTGTTCGACAGAGCCGTCCCCAAAGCCGAGAAAGACTGTACGATCTTGACCGGGGAGAAATGCCATGCTGGTGATGTCAGGTTGGACTGCACCGTGACCAACGGCGAAGCCATACGAGCGCTCAAAGACGATGCGAGATGGGGAAGTATCAGAGGTGGCTTTTACGGCGTAGGAATAGAGAAGAGGGCCCGCAGCAACTAGCAATGTGGAAGTGGAGAATGCGATGACGGGCTGTAGGTTTCCGCGCCACGGAAGAGAGAGAGGACGTGCGATAAAGTGGGCGCGAGACCAGGCGCGATCTGCAAAGGTGTTATAGCGAACCTGGGCAATATGAGACCATCTGGACCGCGATGAGTGTAGGGTTAATGACTGTCTCTGGTTGTTCCTAAGGAATATGGGCCAAGCAAACTCGTGCACCTGGAGATGAGCGACGAGATTGACAGCGATGGACCTGGCTGAAACATACGATGGAATGTAATCGAATGCAGGTGGATGCGAGACTGAGGAGGTCGTCGACGTCGAGGTGCTCGATGATGAGGATGAGGATGTCGGTGTTCAACGCCATAGAGCTGATGTAATACAAAGACTAGTTACACTAAACAAGTCAAGTCTGGCCAACCATGAGACGCGATGTCCGCATTCTCCTCGTCGGCGACGGTGAGCGCGTCCTCGTCCTCGTCGTCCTCGACTTTCCTTGACAATCCAGTCAGACGGCGTGGGCAAGAGCACCATCATCACTTCTCTCATCAAGGAAGCCTTCGTTGCACACGCACGTTTCAGTTACTTTGGCCTCACCCTTCCGCTTACCCGTCACAGGTCCAACACGTCGTTCCGGAGGTCACCATCCCCCCAGAAGTTACCCCGGAGAATGTAACGACTTACATCGTCGATTCCGGTGGTAGGTACCTCCCACTCTGCCCAATTTCGCTTCCTCCATCTCCACAAAGCCGGCCCACAGGATAGACAGCATCTTGAATCAGAAATTCGAAAAGCTCATGTCATATGCGTGGTATACGCCATCGACAACCCAAACTCCTTTGACCGAATACCTACGTTTTGGCTCCCTCACTTCCGCCAACTAGGTGTCAATGTCCGTCCCTTCGCTACCTCACTATACTCTATTCATTGCGTCCTAGGTCCCCGTCATACTCGTCGGAAACAAGATCGACCTACGAGGCGGAGAAGTGACCAACGAAGCTCTCGAAGATGAAATCATCCCTATTATGGAGGAGTTCAAGGTAAGCTCCTTTCCTTTCTCTTCGGCTTGGCATAGACCTCTTCTCAGGAAGTCGAGACCTGTGTAGAGTGCTCGGCCAAGATGCCTCTGAACGTCTCCGAAGTCTTCTACTTCGCACAAAAGGCTGTACTGCATCCCACTGCTCCTCTTTATGATTCGCGGGAACATGTACGTCATTTCACCCTCCCAAAGATCCCTCTTCCATTCCATCCCTAGGTCCTCAAACCCGCATGTATCAGTGCCTTGAAACGTGTATTCAAACTTTGCGATACGAATAAGGACGGCGTTCTCGACCCCACAGAATTGAACGAGTTCCAGGTTGGTTAAACACCATTCCATTCAAATTATCACACGATGATGTTACCCTGTGATAGCGCAAGTGTTTTGATGAACCTTTGCAGCTACAAGAGCTAGAAGGTATCAAGGACATGGTGCGCGAACACGCTGAAGGTGGTGTTCGGGATGACGGTCTCACCGAAGCTGGTTTTCTGTACCTTCACACCATCTTCATACAACGTGGACGCCTTGAGACCACATGGACTGTACTTCGCAAATTTGGATATGGTGAAGATTTGAAGCTTACCGAATCGTTCCTCCTTCCCAAGTCAGTCGTATACACCAGATTGTACATCCTTTTGACCTATCTGTTTAGATTCGACGTTCCACATGACTGCTCGGTTGAGCTAAGTCCCAAAGGATACCAGTTCTTCACTGATATCTTTGAAACGTTTGACAAGGCAATATCACATGCCAAGTTTTCTGTCAAACCTCGGCTTATCTTCTTCTGCAGGATCAAGACGGTGCGCTGAAGACAGCAGAACTCGACGAGTTGTTTAGCACTTCACCTGGAAATCCTTGGGCGAGCCAAAAGTTCCCAGGCACCACGCTTGTGGACGACGCCGGTGCTGTCACACTGCAAGGATGGCTAGCCCAGTGGAGGTATGTATGCATAATTCATTCCTGGCCATGTCCAACGTCACTGCTCCAGTATGACCACACTTCTCGATCACAAAACCACACTGGCATATCTTGCTTACCTTGGGTATCCAGACGCACAACGTACGAGCGCTCTCCTTACTACACGACCAAGGAAAGTCGACCGTAGAAAGGGTAAAGTCACACGAAATGTGTTCTTGTGCTATGTTTGCGGTGCCGCCGGGTCGGGAAAGACGTCTTTGCTGCGCGCTTTTGCCGGGAAGCCGTTTAGAGAAGCATATGAACCGACGAGCAAGATTTTCAGTGTTGTTAACGCTGTGGATATAGATGGCTCCGAGAAGTACCTTGTCGTGGGTACAATTTTCTGGGGGGATATAACTTGACCAAATGTTGGCCAGTTGCAGGAATTCGGTTCAAAGTATGAAGCCGAGGTTTTGCGGTCGTCGAAGAAGACGGACCTCGCCGATCTCATCGTTTACGTCCACGACTCGAGTGACACCAATTCTTTCTCGTACATCAGCAATCTGCGGGTATGTGACACGTGTCCGCACCTGCGTGTAGTCTGACACGTGTTCCAAAGCAACAGTATAGTCTGGACCATATACCCACGTTGTCCGTCGCCACGAAATCTGACCTTGACCTCGCGCAGCAGGTGAGCGTTTTGAATGAATTGTAATGGGCAAACGTTTATCTGGTGTCAGCGGCACGAAGTCCAGCCTGATGTGTACTGTCGACGGCTTGGCCTTCAGGTTCCAGTTGCGGTGAGCATCAAGACGGAGCAAACTGCCGATGTGTTCCACGTGATGTGTAGTATTGCCATGAGCCCGTGAGTGCTTCATCGCCACTGGCCTGCCAGAGGCTGTCAGTTAACGTGTGCTTCAGCCACGCGGCCATACCAGGTGGGGCAGATCGTGCATTGACGGCTTCTGAGCGGCTCCGGATGTACGTGACAATGACCGCGGTATTGGGAGGAATCAGCGCAGGACTGGTGATGCTGTACCGGAGTTTGTTGAGGCCTGGCGGACCTATTCTTCCTGGATGGACATCTCCTTGGGCTACATGGTTGTTTGGTAGACGGGATCCTTGATTATCACATTTCTAGAACGTAGATGATTGCACAGCAGATCCGAAGTGCGATAGGCTGAGATCCGTGATTGCCTTGAGGTAGCCGCCTGGACTACAAAAGCAACTGTCCACGACTGTTTGTGTCCAACGACAACCTGCTCAACAACCAGCAGACATCTTCCCGCCGTTCTGCTCAACATGGACGAAGACATGGACTTTGACTCCAACCTTGCAGCCCACCAGCACATACCACGACCCAATGACGAGGGCCGCAAGATGCTGTACGCCCCGCCGTGTCCGTACTCAGGGGCAGGCTAACCTTGACCACAATTCAGTGATCTCGTCTTCGTGCAAGACTGCACGGGGAGCCAGGGCTCCTACATCTCCAGTGCGACTAAGAATATAGAAGAAATTTGTGCCCACATCTTCGAGTCTGGCCGCCTCCAATCACCTGAAGATCTACGTGTCGGCCTCGTGGCATTCCGCGACCATCCACCACAAGATCATACCTACATCACCAAGAACTTTGGATTCTCCTCAGACATCAGCAAGGTCCACAGGGACCTCTCTGGCCTCTACGCTTCTGGCGGCGGTGATGGGCCTGAAGCCGTCACGGCTGCCTTGGTGGAAGCATTGAATATGGATTGGAGGGAGCATGCGAGCAAGATGGTGGTGCTCATCGCCGACGCCCCTCCTCATGGTATTGGCGAGTATGGAGATGGTGCGGCCAAGCTAAGAAGCTGTTAGATCGGACCTGACACAACCTGTTCATCCAGGCTTTGACGAAGGTTCACCCGATGGGAACGATCCATTGCAGACCGTGCGCGCCATGGCGAGCCGTGGTATAACATTGGTAAGACATCCGGTCCTGCAGCCTGGCTCGCACGGCGTTATTGACCATGCTCTATCCTCAGTTTTTCGTCGCCTGCGAGCCAGCACTTAGCGGATACTCTGTGCGCACACCTTCTACCCAGATCATACCGTAAGGATACTGACCCAAAGCCCTGATGTGGAACAGTATGCCACCGATTTCTATCAAGCGATCACCACCATCACTTCGGGTCTTATGCTTCCCCTGACCACTGCCGATCTTCTCTCGCATGCGATTGTTGGCAGCGTGCTCGAGAATCTGGATATGGAGAGACTTGTGCGCGAGGTCGGGCACGCTGTTGCCCAGCGGATACTGGGCAACAACGAGAGCGTCGATGATGTCGCTCGTGAACTACACGAGAAGCTGCTGCTCAGGAATGAGAGCACGAAGAAAGTGGTGATCGAAAGCATCTACAAGGAATCACCAGAGGCTGCACACAATGTATCCGTTTTTATGCATGCCTCATCCTTGGCCGAGGCCAGACCCCAGCTCAAGCGGGTACGTAAAGTGTTTTTCGGACGATACCGATCTGGCTCAATGATTCAATAGGTGTTTGGGACGCGATTCACGGACAAATATCTACTCGCACGGCAGGCCGCCAACAGAAGCTCGTATTCGTACACTTATGCCCCTCACCTTCCCTCACGAACCACACCGACCAAGCCCGCATCCACTTTGAGTACCTCGCCGGGTACATCTGCCTCTCCGCCACGCAAAGTTGTGACAGACTTTGCGGCGTTTGGCGCGCCAGCAAATTCAAGCGTGTTCGGGACCGCTGTCGCTTCGACACCATTTTCGCTGGCAGGTGGCAAGGCCGCGTTCGGAGGAATCAGGGGCCCAACTGGAAGGCCAACCTTTGATGCCGATGACGACGAGGACGACGACGAAGGTAGACAAAGGGTCGAATTACGAGAGGACTCAATATCTCTAGATCAGGTATCTGGCTCATGTTTTTGTCGATGCATACTGACACTTCTGGTGCAACAGGCACGCCGTATTGCAATGCAAAGTGCTTGGAGGAGCGTTCGAGGATGAAGAGATTCCCACTCTGGCCACATATCATGACTCCAATCATCATTCATTCCCTGTTGCAGTGCGAGACACGACTGGGAACTTTTTTTGTGTTTCAACACTTTCAGGACCATGTAGAATAATCCGCATCAAACTGATGACCAGTTTATGATTGCAATGTGCTGATAACGTGGGTGACTAGGAGGTATCCTTCCGTTTTACCTTGATGTTCGTGTCGGCATGGCCTCTACATGAAGTCTCCTGCTGTTAGCCCGCTTGCGAGCTTTTTTGGAGGACGTATCATCCTCTTCCGAGCGTGTCTTCCTTTCAGTCGACTCTTCTCTTTTTCTCCTGCCAATGCTTTCCTCGCCCTTTTCTCAGCTCTCGCAGCCTTGCGCTCTTTTTTCAATCTCTTTTGTTCTCTGCGCGCCTCTGCATCGCCGTCCGATTTCCGCTTCTTACTCCTTGTGTCTCTGTCCGCGGGCGCGAGGTGGGATGTCAAAGACGGGCCCGGGTCTGATGCGTCCCTCTCGTCGTCGGGGCCCAGCACCGGCCCCCTGAAAAACCTCGCGTACAGACCGCGCTTGGCAGCCTCTCTCTTGGCGGTGGCCACGAGCGAGAGGCCGGCGTCGGCGGCAGGGGTGGTGCTGCCCGAGGTGGCGGCGGGCGTGCCCGAGACGGGCCGCCGGTTGGAGATGATGCCGGTTGTCGTGCGCCGAAGGTCTGTGTGTGAGGCCTGGGCGAACGCGTGCGTGAGCGAACGGGGGCCTGGAGAGATCGGGGGTACCTTTGTGTCCTCGGCGTCCTCATCGTCGCCGTCGCTCGGTACTCGGATCGTAATCGCCTTGGATGCGGCGGCGAACAAGCTGCGAGTGGGGTGGTAAACTGGGTGCACTGAGTGAGAGTGAGAGGACGTACTGGTCCCAGAAGGGGAAGGCCTCGTCGCGGTCCTTTCCCAACCCGCTCAGGTCTTTCTTGGGTGGGATTGCGAGGGGTTTGGCGATGGCGCCGTTGCGGAGGCCAGTTCCAGTTCCAGTCCATCCGTAGGAGGTCAGATACGTGTGTCCGTACGATCTCATGCACAAGTATGTCTGCGTCACGTGCTATCGCCCTGCTACTTCATACCACCCCAGTTCATGTCCCCAGCTGTTCCACATCCTTTCCAGCACCCTCATCTTCTCCCATCGACCAAGACTAGGATCCTCTAGGTCTCGCACATCCTCGAGGAACCCCTCACGGAGACGAGATCGCGTAGGCAACGACGTGAGCGCATAGTGCCGAAGACGCGTCAATGATAACACAAGCAGCCCCGTTGTCAACGGTGGTATCGAGTTCGAGGATGGATCTACTTCGTGATGCGAAGCCTTTGGTTGGAACAGCAAAAGGCGTTCGATCCTCCTTGTTCAGAGTCAGTCGATACCCAGGTGGCACGAGATACGACGGACCTCATCGCGAGCCAAACGCTCGTTTGGCGAGGTTTCCCACCATACCTGTTGCCGCCACCAAATGCAAGTTGTTTGAGGAATCCTCCGACCACATATACGATGGCGAGAGCAGGGGCGACGCCGACGAACGCAAACGTGAGTTCTTGGGACTTGAGCAACTTGTCGATGCCCGTCAATGCTTGGTCCATATCGACCTGGCGGCAATAAGTCAGGGCCCAAAGGGACGAGTCTTGCACGCACCTTTGCCTTTTGGATTTGCACAAAGAGTGACCTTAGTAAAGTACCAGCGACAGCAGACTTGAATGGCTGTTTGATGTCCTCTTCGTAGATCTCAAGGATCGGTGTAAGGTCTCCCATCCGTATTGTGTCCGACAAGGCCACCAGCTGTGCTTGTGTATAACCTAATTTATCTTGAGCGAGTGCAAGTGCCATTCGCTCTAGGGACTGGCGAATGTAGTGAGAATTGGACCGAGGCACGAGAAAACAACATACATTCAGGTCAGCAGACACTGCTTCACGACGGACAATGACACCTTCCTCTCCGCCTGCTCGGATAGTCCTAAAGACCTCACGAAGAGGCTCCAAGAGCCAGTCCGCGACAAAGTTATGTACGGTCTCTAGTGTATCCTTTGCCAAATCGGTCAACGTCGCGCGAGAAGCATAGAGTGTCTTGACGCAATAAAGAGTCAGAGGCGGAAGGAGTAATAAACGCGGCCACAACAACGTCAACCGTGATGGCCGACGAAGTTCCTTGTCCTCGAGGTAGGATGTATGCTCCTCCTTGCGCGTAACCAAGATCGTCTTGGACAGCGCCGCGAAATTAGCTAGTGGGTCTTGTTCCGACAACTCGACAGATGCCGCTGAACCCAGCGCAATCACGAACTCGATGAGAAAATCAGGGTTGCCGTTGGACGGGCCCTCAGGTTTCACGGTCAAGGCCCGCATGAGCGCGGGTCTCATCCCAATGAGTTTGCCCAGCACTTCCGCCTTGTCATTTCGAATATTCTCGTTGTCTTCACGCTTCAAACGACACTCGTCGCGCGAGAGACGGAGAGGGAAATATAGGGCGAATGCAACTCCATTGACGAGCCGTCTGACAGAGTTGCTCAAGATGGAAAGGATAGCGGTGGAAGTTTGTGCTTCGACGTAGAAAACAGGACGAACACGCGTCGACGGATTGCTCTTCAAGTGAGGGAAGAAGATCGACGCAGATGGGCCACGGTTCAGAAACAAGTCACG
>JBBPOH010000217.1:0-17220 GCA_038091335.1 Phylloporus arenicola | reverse complement strand
CTTGTAGTTGGTATAATCTGGTGCTGTTTCGCGTCGATTCCAGGATCTTTTTACAGTCTACGTTCATGTTGTCCCCATGTTACCCTCCCTGATCGCGTTCTTCACTGTGATGAAGCCATCTCGAGTATACTGGCGCTTGCATATTGCCACTTAAAAGTTCAACTTACGCTAGATCTTTTTTGGCTTGTTTTATTTTTCGTTGATACCAGTTTGCGGCCTGTGGTGCTTGATTTGGGAGGTAATAAGACACTGTAGCCTCCTCTCTTGAGTGTTATGCTACTCCGTCTCTCCCATCATGCTGCCCACCGAGTCCCCCGTTTCTGAAGACGCCCCCCGCGAGTTCATCGTCTCTGTAGAGCTACACGTCCCACCCGCAGCAGCCCTCGGGCTGCGCAAGGTATGCCCGGCTTAGTGGTTCAACCACCTCTTATTCCACCTGCGTAGCCTACCGCGGTTTCACGCCGCAAAATCGATCGCAAGGATCTTGGTAAATCCTCCGACGACATCCCCAAGAAGCTCAAAGGTTCGCATCATAGACACCAGATAGAGTCCGTGGCATCCACTAAATCACGTCCCCCAGAGAAGTCAAGCTGGATATCGCTCACCCGTTCTCATCCTGGATCAGCACAGTGGAGGCCAGCGACGTGCAAGATATTGGACGAAGATGACCTCTGCCTCCTGAATATTTATGTCGATGTATGTCATACTTGTCGATAATTCTCTCCGCTTGACTGATAAGCAGTCAAGGAAATGATTCTCTACCAGACCGTATATTTGCACATGCTTAACCACACCAACATCCGCTTCGTTGACCCATCGTTGTTCCTCCGCAAGAATTGTATTGGGATATCTTCTGCCGGGTGCGGTTTCTCTTTTACCCGTTTTACTCTTGCTGATCCCAAGAATACAGTGGACAACGATGGAGTTCTGGTCCCTGCTCTGAACAGATATATCTACATTTCGGCGATACCGATGCCTGCAACACTTGGCTTGTTCTCCTTCGCTCCTACGCCAGGGCTGAGATATACGGCCAACCTTACACCCATTCAGATGGCGGGCTGTATCGCATGTGGCGACAGGTCGAGCTCACTGTAATGCAAGGACGGAACCTCGGCAGTCAGAAACCTTTTATCGACACCAGTGCAAGCTCTTCAATGCCTTCCGAAGAGTCCAGGACGCAGTCTGATCCGGTTGACTTGGATGCGTTCTGCGAAATCCGCATAAACGATAATATATGTGGTCGAACAACCGTGATCAAGGGGATAGGCTCTCCAGATTGGCACGAAAACTTTGTATTTGCAGATCTGCCGCCTTTCGAAGCTCTGGAAGTTTTGTTGTGGAAGGAGAAGCGGCTCGTGAAATCAACGCTTCTCGGCTCTATCCGCATCGCGCTCACCAATTTCCGCAGAAGTGAGGACGTGGAGGGGTGGTTCCCTGTTATACAGTCAGGTGGTATTCTGACCGGTATTCAGGTCGGTGAGATACGCATGAAGCTCAAAGTTCACGAGTAAGTTCCCGTATGATCTGTCGTCCCAAGTCCTGTTCAACGTCTGCTTCAGGGAGATCATTCTCCCCCACTCTAGCTACACATGCATGCTCACGGTAAGGTATTCGCAATCCTCAGTTTGTTCACCCATTGCTCCTCCCCTCTAGGCACTTCAAACACGTAATCTTTTGGAGTGGATGAACGACTTCGAGCGCAAGCTCCAGTTGCGTACCCTGTCGGAGCAACTGATATGTATCGCGATAGCAAAAGGGGTCCTTGTCGAACACATCACAGAATATGCCGATCGTGAAGTAGACGGCACTCCGAGCTGTAAGATTTACTCTATATCCACCATATGGCGTGTAACTGATTTCTTCAGCACACAGCACACTGTTTCGAGGGAACACGATATTTACGAAGACGATGGAACTTGCAATGGCATTCTATGGAAGAGGTTTTTTGGAAGCGAGCATTGGAAAGATCATTCGTCAAATTTGCTTAGAAAAGATTGCCATTGAAGTCGATCCAAATCGCAGTGGCAAGGGTCCCAAGGACGTCGAGCGTGGGGTTGAACAGTTGGTGGAGTGGTGTCAAACAATATGGGACTCCATCTATGCCCATAGAGGCGATTTCCCTCAGTAAGTGCTTGCTCAAAATATCTTTCCTTACTGACGCATCGTTTCTCAGTGAGATGCGCAGGCTATTTGAACACATCCGGAAACTTGTTGAGAATCGGTATAAAAAGAAAGATGGACAGGACACACAGAACAGAGAGCTTCCCTTGCAGAGTGTCTCCGCTTTTTGTTTCCTTCGCTTCATTGTGCCTGCTATCCTTCATCCACACCTGTTTGGATTAACGCCAGGTAACTCATTATTTTCTACTGAATCACGAGCTCACACCATACAGGACTACCTAGTGCTACAATACAACGTAGCCTCACGTTGATCGCTAAAGTCATACAGAGTTTAGCCAACCTCAACGTCGTAAGACTGTGAACCTTGAGTTGTATCTCATATGCAACTAACTTTGACTACCTTTTCTAGTCTGTCCAAAAGGAGGAACACATGCGTGGAATCAAGAATTTTCTAAAGCGAAATCTTCCAGCGATGGTGGATTATATTCTGGTTGTCTCCACGCCGATCCATGATTCGTATCACCCTCACTCTGGTCACCCTGCGTTTAGTCATCAACGACTGAAAGTTGTGAATTCCTTGCACCAGCGGGGTTTAACTATTCCGATTCTTGAAAGAGAAGCCATCCCCCTTCTACCTCACGCTCTTGATATACCGCGACACCTTGCGTCTATCAGTTCATCTTTAATCTGCAGCGTGAGACTCGTTGGCTCAAAGGTTGACTCGGATGAAGATAACCACTTATCCGAACTATGTTCCCGATGTTTCGAAGTAGAGGAAATCGCCCTACAGCGTGTCAGTCAGCTTGTCAGCGCTGAATCCCATCCGGTTAGTCTGAGATGGGATGATCCTGGACCCAGCGCGCTGGACAAAATCAACCATTCCCCACCGTCACCTACGTCTCCCCCAATATTATTTCGCTCCCCCGCTGCCCTTTCGCCGCTCGACAAGCCCTTTCCACACACTTATCAGCCTCTGTCTGATAGTTTCTTCTCTCTTGATCCATCTGCGGACATTTCTGTCCTCCGTCGAGGTTCTGTGCCCGAATTCTCCTCGCGCGGACCTCCCAAGTTCCCCGAAGATCGACCACGTACGCTAAGCCGCCCGCGCTTCTTGCGTCCTAAATCGATATCGGCCGATTCAATTTCGACCTTGATATCCAGTCCTGCTGAGCCGCATACCCCTTCACCCTCTGCGCGCTTGCTTCGGAATGCAGATACATCCTCAAAGACAGCATTTGACGATTCTGGTAAGAAAACGAAGAGCATTTTCAACGGGCTATTGATTCGGCGATGAGACACACTTATTCCGCACCCCACCCTCCTCTGTTGTTTCTGTCATTTGGCGACTGATGGTGATATAATTATATCTGTATTATACATGCATGGATATTAAATGCACAGATTTTCATTATGGGTCTGTCTTGAAAACAGTCTCCACCAACTTTCGTACTTCAGCTGCCACGTCTTCTGATGTGCTCCTGAGTGTGAGACGACACAACTTTTCACAGGTTAGTGTCGGGAAATTTGTGGACATTCAGAAAACATACCTTGGCCTCGCGATTTGGCTCAAGGCGAAGCAAACATCCAACCTTGCCGTCTACAGAAGTATGGAGAACCCCAGCTCCCACGAGATTGCTTGGATTGGGGTCAATCTCGTGCAGAATCTCCAGATGATTACCAGCTATCACTTGTCGATTGCGCGCGAGATCAATGTGGCCCACGTTGTCCAGCGATATCGGGAAAACGGCCTGAGACTCCCTTGGCGGTCCTCCAATGAGCTTCCAGCGTTCAAAAAAGTCTGCCTGTCCAAATTTGACACCTTCAAAGAACTTGGTGATCGTGATCGGCAGTCGAATCGAGATGGATTGCTGGGCTCCAGCCAAGAATGACACCGTCAAGATGGGGAACGAGGTAAACACCTTTTTGCACTCGACGTGCAAGATTTGTTGGCTTTGAGTACGCGGAGCGAGTACATTTGCAGGGATTTTAGCAAATGAAGCGGAGAGTGCATCCGGCTCGCTAACGTGCACGGTGGATGTGAAGGACGTGAGCGGAGCGGACACCTTGTTCCCAAAGTATATGGCGAGCTGGCCGAGATGGTCCTGGAATCTGGACTTGATGCCAATCTGTATTTGGACATCTTCGTAGAGTACCCCCTCGGAGGTGTACGTCAACTTGTTAAACCATTTGTCGATACCAGGACCGAGTGTAAGCCGGGGGACTGCCTCAGAGTCTGGAGGATGACTGGGCGAGGACAGATCAAGGCCAGCAAGCGAGTTCATCACCCCGTCCGCATCCGGAGCGGTCGACGATGCCGTAGCCAGGGCATTTAAGATGGCCTCTTTACCCTGGCGCGTCGTCAGCCGGCGCTCAAGGTTAATTTCCTTGCCCCCATGTATCCAGGTCCGCTTGTCTTCTGTATCCCCAAGCTTACGATTCAGCCGGTTCATCAAACCACTAATCCGGGGCGGGAACGGGGGCATCTCCTCGCAGACATTCTGCAGCACGTCGTCGTCGTCGTCCGCACGGCAGGCGAGCGCATAGAACTCGCATGCACGCTGTTGCAATTCGGCATCCAGGACATGCCTATAACGTTCAAAGACGTTGACAAGCTGGGGTTTGATTTCAGGGAAGACATTGACCCATTTGATGTACGTTGAAAGAAGTAGAGAGCGCGTGGCGGCTGCGCAGAATTGCGACTTCGAGTGCAGTACTTGGAATTGTTCGATGGGGCTATATCCCGGTTCGTTTCCAATGAGATGCCCATATTCACCCAAGATATAGCCTGTTACACCGAGAGTCAGTGTTCGAACGCGATCGCGGGATGGGAAACACACCTCCCACTTTGACCAAACTCTCGTGTGCAACAGGCGCCTTTAGATGCTCGCATACTACTCTTGCAGCATACTGCTGAAGGTCCTCCGTGTTGGTAACAATCTGCACCACCCGATACCACACCTCGTCTCCAACATGGTCGCCAGCAGCGCTGATAAGTTGTAATATGGTATCGACATACCATTTGTAGGAGCTCGCATATTTTTCGGTAAGAATGGCAATTTTGAGCACCATTTCTTCCCGCAACGCATAGTCTGCAACCTTGAGATATCGGAGGAGTTCTCCAACGATCAATTCTGAGCTATCAACATCACACATGCTGTAGAGTAGATCCAGGGCACGTCTCCGGACAGATATATCCTTGTCGCGAAGGGACAGGATTATCGTACCTTGATGCTTCTTCAAGGGTTCGAGAGAATCCGCACGCGCTGCGAGGTGAGCCATCGTGTCCAATCCGAGATACCGAACATTTGTCTCCTTAGAAGAGATAAAACGAGCCAAAAGAACCGCAGCTGTATCGACCAAGGGTGAGTTGGTGTCCAGGTGGATGGCAAGACCGATCGCCTCAAAAAGAACTGCATGTTGGGCATTATTATGTTGCACGTTTCTAGAAGGCTCTGCGCTGTTGTTCATGACCGTCTGAAGAACCTCATTCAATGCACTGCGAAGTGCAGGATCGTCTGTGAATTCCCTGAGAGACATGTTTCGTAGGGGTAACTGGCACGCACCTGTTGGAGGATAATACTGTAAAAGTCGTAAGAGCTTCACTTGTAACCATGGAGTAGGGACTTTGTAGTAGGCATATGTTGCCGAATACTCGTGTTGGATGACCAGCTTGTGAAAGTGTGAATGAATACATTCTCAATGTACAATCACACGACACTCACACGATGCAAACGATCAACAGCCTTTGTATAACAGACCGCAAAGGCATCCAAATGGTCTTGGGCGAGAGCCATAACCAGACTGGTCACACACAGAACGACGCCCTGGAGATGATTTGCTCATGTGAGAAACGCGCAAGGCAAGACAGTCTGGAAACGTGCCAAATCCGGATCATCCATGATGGATACCAAACGCAGTGCCCATTCTGCCGCAGGAATGACTTCGGGATGCTTCCTGTACAGTCGCAGTAGTGTCAAAGCTGCTTTCTTCTTGACAAACGTTTGAGAAGTCCTGTAGTACTCGGTGCGTGATCAAGCTTGAAATGACGAGAAATGGACGTTACGGTGAAATGAGGAGTCTGTGTACATCCTCGGAGAGCGCCTCTGCCATCTCGCTGCTACCGACGTTTGCTATTGCGTGCAAAGCAAGGCAGTTATTGATCTCATTGTTCTCGTCCAAGTCCTTTCGTATCGAGTTCACGACGAGGCGAAGGAAATCTGAGTTTTCGTGCATGAGCAGTGTCACGGCAAGATATCCCTGCCGACATTGTGAGGCATAATTGAGGACAGGAATGCTCGAGAGCATACGATCTGTTTTTCCGAATACTTGGAACTCGAAATGAGATTGACGGCCTCCATGTGTCCAACATCGACCTTGTAGCCCAGTATATACGTGAAAATTATCTTCGCGACATACCTGGGGGCAATTCAGATTGGACGTGGAATGGACGGGGGCTTACTTTTTCTTCTGATAGCCGTCCAAGTTCCCGTCTGTGAAAAGGTGTTACTGAGCTTGGAGGACACAGTGCCAGGAGAAGGCGAACCTTTGAACTTTTTGCGAATATTGGCCATCTCCTTGTTTATTCTTTTCTCTTCTAGCTCGCGCACGCGTGCGCCACGGATGTCCGCAATGAACTAAGACTTCATCAGCGGGAACAGGATGGGTAAGACGGACAAGACTCGCTTGTGTCAAACCACGCATGTTGGTCGCCATCGTTGGAGTTGATTCGTCGCAAGATCAGAATGACCCTCTGAGACTCGACTCGTGTGTAAAAACATAAGCGAACGATTAGATTGTCGTAGATCCCAGCAATACATTAGAACGAGTTGTAGAGTATACTGGAGTAGGGGTGTATGTCTAAAATGCATGCTGTCCGCAATCCCGGTATGATCATGAATAATAACTACGTGAAAGCCGACTTGGTGTGCTCGGCCGTGAATTATATGCGGAACCGACACCGAAAGGCGTCGAATATCCCGATCTCGGTCCCAGTGGTAGTCTGCTAGTGGAGAATGCTGGGGAAGCCATTGGCGTCGCATTCCGAGAACTGGCCGCAGACTGCATGGCCATGCGTTCGTCGCTGTAGCGATTCAGCAACCGCACAATATCCCGCGTGAGGGAATCGAGATTGGATAATTCCCGCGAAGACAAGGATAGGTCCTCGTTCAGTATTTCATCGCCTGCTTCGTCTTCTCGCGCAGACATGTCCACAAGCTGAGATCCGGCGCGCGTTTTGCTCATGTGAATGCCCTGAAATACCCGCAACATGCAGGACTCCATCATGCTCTTCAAGTGCTGGAGATCATCCAAAACATCCAAGTTACCAACGATGGGCAACCATTCATCGCATTCGAGCCCACGTTCGGTAACTTGAATATCGTTTGCACCAAACAACAGATATGTCAAAGGATCGAGACGTGTCGTGTTGATGAGGTACATTTGCGGCGTTTGGCCTGCGACGGTGAGATTCTGTCGTTTTTCCGCATAGGCATATATCTGCTTCTCCCCTTGGAGCAAAGAGGCGTCGTCTTCTGATGATCGAAGGTGCTTGCGGTGGTTCACACTGCTCGGATGAATAAAGGTCATCTATCGAGGGTACATCAGGTGACATGGCCCAACGCAATGAAGAAAAGCCAGACCTTGTCGTGCTGAGTTCGTAATATCATCTCACCCGTCCGAACAGCAAATTTGGGTTGAGTCGCAACGGCAACGAGGGCAGCAAGCAACGGTTGCGAGTGTGCATTGGCATTGAGGGTAGGTGGCACTCTCCACTCGCGGTCGCGTGCTCGAGCGTAAACACCGCCCTCGGCCGCGTCAATGACACCGGCTTGGTATAGTGACTGCAGGAGATGTGCTCGAACTTTGGTGATCAGTACCAGCGTCGACTTGGAGAGGAAGTTGTCAGTGCAGAACCGATTAGCGCGCGCATGCTCGCCATAGCGATACATTTCGTGCCATGCATCATAAGCATTCAATATCGTCAATGCATCTGATCTGAACTCCCTTGGAGACCAGGTGGCTTTGACAGCAGCCGCCTCTGCTTTGAGATTGATGGGGGAAAAGAAGGGGTCTCGGTTTGTGAGTATCGCGGCGAGGGTCAACGCTTTATCGAGACAACGGAAAAAGACGCCGTATAGGACCAAACGGCCCATCTGTACATCAACGGGAAGTTGAAGGAGGACACGACCCAGCGATGTCAAGTTCTTCTGGTAATCCAAAGCGCCTGCCATTTGAAGGGCCTTCATCGCTGCTGCGACACGGTCGGGTGCGGGAGGCTCGATCGTCGCTGCAAGAACTTCTTCGACCTCCATTCCAGGGAAGCTTAAGGCCTTGATGTGCATCACGACATTGCTCAGGTCTACACGCTTCATCTCGACCGTCTGATGTGGATGGAGGTTTTCAGCGCGAGCCTTGCTCAAGAGGCCAAAGTACTCTCCGGGGCGGTGTCTGCCTGCGCGTCCAACCCTTTGGTTGAGATTTGACGTACCAACCCATGCTGAAACGAGAGAAGAAATGTGCCGATCAGGGTCGAATCGCAGCTCCTTGATTTTGGCAGAGTCGATGACATGGACCACGTCTGGAATCGTGACCGAAGTCTCAGCAATGTTGGTCGCCAAGATAACACGACGAACTCCTTCGGGAGGGGGTTCGAAAATGACTTGCTGTTCTGCCAAGGGGATCGTGGAGTGGAGGACATGGATGGTATACTTGGTTTGATCACTGAAATTGAGCGGAAGCCTGCCATCCAACAGGCATCGTTGCACAGACAAGATTTCTTCCCATCCAGGCAGAAATACGAGGACGTGGCCTGAATCGGACTGCTGCAAGACGTGGAAGATGGTGGCAGCGACAAGAGGGGCAGGTAGCTCGAGTTCATCATCGATGGATAGGAGTTGGTGAAATGGCGACGGAGTGGGTGTGCCATCGCGTCCGGCATATGCGTCTTCCCGGACGAGGTACTTGGAGACAGACTCGTCGTTGAATACCCAAGCAAGGCGGGGTTGAGCCTTGATGTCCGCAACAAAGTCCTCCAAAAAGTGTTTTGCGACGGGAAAAGTACGACCGGGAATTTCGATCACGCTGGCCTTATTACCAGCTGGGTCTGGAAAGTACTCTTGAAACAATAATGGATCGATGGTGGCACTCATGAGCACGACTTTGAGAGGAAGATTGCGCGCTTTTCGAATCTCCATGAGGCGTTTGAGCACGACAAGGAGGAGATCTGTGTCTACGTCGCGTTCGTGGACTTCGTCGACCAATATATGGGTGACTTGGTCAAGCTTAGCTGCCACGAGGCCACCCTCTGACATGGCCGACTGGAGACGCCTGAGCAAGACACCGATGGTGCAAAAAGTGATAGAACCGTGCTCTTCGGGAAGGTTTGACTCGAAACGAACGCTGTAACCAACGGAGCCACCGACGGTCTCGCCCCGCTCCTTTGCGACACGGTCAGCGATGCTAAGGGCGGCGAGACGACGAGGTTGTGTGCAGATGATGTTGCAGTGAGCGCCTTGACTGCGATCGATGTAGTCGTCGAGAATAAGCTGGGGGATCTGTGTGGTTTTGCCAGAGCCAGTGGCAGCCATGCAGATGGTGACGTCATTGTTGGCAATATGGGAGATGAGTTGGCGAGAACGAGAGTAAATGGGAAGAGTGGCGCGGGTTGCACGTATTTTTTCGGTGGCAGGGTCATGAAGATGGGCCTGGCGTCTTTTGAGAAGCAGTGCGGATCTGGATGCAGAGACATGAGGGGAAACGTGACAAGGATAGGATGGACGCGGAGTGGGTTGGAGGAGAGTAGGATGATTTACGGCGGGCCTGTTCCTGTAGAGCATGCTCTTTTTCATGTCGGAGCAGAGGTCAACGATGTCGTCTGCGAGGGGATCACTGATGGCGAGAGCGACCCTTGGTGCGAGACCGAGATCTTTTCCGGACTTTGCGGCGGCAAGGTAGCGCTTCCAGAGATCGGAGTCGCAGCCCTGGAGGTATTGGGTGACGTCGAGATAGCACTGGACGTGGGCACTCTTTTTGGTTGTCGCGGTGCCCAAGCCGATGCGACGACCGTCGACGGACATGACGGCCTCCCAGGTAGTATTGGCGTGCTTCAGTGGGAGGGATTGGTAGTCGATGTCAGGTTTCGGAAAGTGATATATGCGACAGTAGTAGTCCATGAAGCTGCGGGCGCGCTCGTAAGAGACGACGGAGCCATCTGAGAGGGTGCGGTGGGAAGGGGGTGTGGGTGCAGAGACTGCGGGCTTTGCCGGCTTGTCGAGCTGTCGCGCTGTCAGGAGGAAGTAGGTGGAGAGTGAGGGTACGGACCAGGCCGAGTGCGTGTAGCTGGTAGAGTGCGGAGAGCGCACAGAGACGCTCTGCAGCCTTTTTGTCAGGGTTGTCTCCGACGGCGTTGATTTGGGGCTGGGTATCGAGCTGGAGAGAGCAGCTACGGGGGGTGAGCTGGCGGTGAAGAGTAGGAGACGGAACTGACCGGACGATGGGTTTGTTGGCTGCGGGGTCGAGCCAGTCTGCAAAGTGGTAGTTGAGCGGGATGGCAGAGAGGGCGGCAAAGTTGGCGACGGGTGACTTTGGGTTGTCGACGAGGGATGATTTGAGGGGGCGTTTGTAGAGCGTGTCGATGTGGCGTGCGTCGTTTACTGGTCCGTGCAGGACTGGCAGACGGGCGATCTTTTGGAATTTTCCTGGGCGGTCGTGGGCGAGAGTGAATGGACGCTTCATTATCGACGCGCGGGACAAGGCGAACATGGCAGTCGCTGTGATATTTCTACAAGTCGGCATTCTCCGTCCTTCGGTGGGTGATCGCGTCTTCGATGCCGATGAGGTACTTGAGCCGGACAGCCCACCGCTTCGCCGCCGCCCAGTCCCCCCGGCCGACCGCCTCGCCGATCCTCCCCTCCGCCTCCCGCCGCTTCCCCGCTGTCTCCTCCGCGAGCCCGGCCAGCCCGTCCGCGCCGCTCGCCTCGACGCGCTCCCTGGCCTCAAGCACCTCCACGACGAGCTCGGCGTCGTCCACGCCGTCCGTCTCGCCCATCCCCGCCCCCTCCCGCCCAAGCACATACCCGATGCGCTCCATCGGCGACACCAGCGTCTTGTACGCCCTGTTCACCGCGTTCGACGCCGCCGCCGCCTTGTCCCTGTCCTCCTAGTCTTGTTGTTAGTCTAGATTACGAGTAGCCTAATACCCTCTTACCTCGCTGCTCCCCGCCCACCCGTCGGGGTGGCACTGGCGCTGTGCCTCAATGAACCGCCGCTTCAGCTCCCCAGTGTCCACCACGAACGGGTTCGGCCGATACGGCAGCCCGAGCAGCTCGTGGTGGGTGATGGACTCGTCCACCCGCCCAATGTGTCTACACCGCCCGCACACCGGCAGCCCCGTCACCAGCGCCGTCCCGCACGATGGGCATGTCCTCGCCCTCACATATCCTCGTCGCTGTGCCAGCAGTGGGCGTGCGCCATATTTACTGACTCGCACGAGCATGTTCATCATCAAGCCTCATTTCCCCTTTTGACCACGACCATGGATCTCCCCCAGCACATGCGCGCCGACGACCCCGCCGCCGCAGACCCCGCCCGTCGACGTCTCCTTCACAAGTCGCACCTGCCCCGCTTCCCCTCTCTCCCTTCTCTCAGACCAAAGCGACGCTCCACACTCAGCCCCCCACCACCCGAACACACCACAGATGACATTCACATCGACTGCCAGCTTTCTCTTCCCCCACAGCACACCGACATCTACCGCTGGGCCATCTTGTACGAGAACCAGAGGGGGTGCGTCGCCCCCATCTCCCTCTGCTCCCCGCTGACCTCCCCCAGGATCACCCTCTTCTCCACGCCTTTTTATTCACCCCTCTCCCTCCTCCCGTCCGATCCACAGCCATTCACAATCCCTGAGCCACACTCCTCTCGCCGACACCTCCCGAACATCTCCCTCAACAACTTTCCATTCCCAGACGGTACATGGCGCTGGGTATCTACCGCATGGATGGTCGACATGCGTTCAGATCGCGGCGAGGTACAATACGATGGTTTCGAATACAACTGGCGTTTCCGTCCCAATAACTGGCATGCAAAACTCGGTGCCGGTGCTTGGGTCAGGCGCAGAAGGTGGGTCAGGCTCATGATGCGCCCAGCCACCCAGCACGACAGTGGCACTCAAACCACCTCCCCCTCTCTACCCTCTGTCTCCTCTCCGTCCGGACTGTCTCTGGTCGAGCTGTCTCATGTGTGGGACGGAACCGAACAAGACTGGCAGCACGTCCATCGCCTGCTCAAGCAGCTCGGACGCGACGGCCGCAAACTAGAACTATGGCGCATGTGGCTCAGTCCTCATGTCCACGCGCATACATCCAAGAACAAACAGTCCGCGCTCGAGAATGTTGTCCCTGAAGACGGCTCCCCTCCATTGGTTCATCTTACCACCATCCTCAGGAACCATGTACGTGTGTTCCTCTCATCCTTGCAGCCTAGCTCGAACACCATCCAGGGAGAGACCATTCTTCGCTCCTTTATATATCCAGATTCACGTGCACAATTTGTCCATCTTCTCAGTCAGGCGGGACTGCGAGATGAACTTGAGCGTGGTCTTGGACGCCCCTTTTCAACCTCTGATGTCGACTTTTGGAGTTACGCCGATGACTTGGACAAACTCATGGACAGGGATTGAGGGCTGTATATATCTAATCCAATAGAATATGCACCAAGTGCCAGCGTCCAACCACATGACAGGAGAAATTTTCGCCACATGGGGTGCGGCGTGTTTGTTCTCTTTTTGCGGGAGGCCGCCCATTGAGATTGTTTCCGCGCTTCCCTCCTCGCGGCGACGTCAACTGCTCGACATGCACCCAACTTGGCCTTATCCCGCAGAACAGTCAAGCACGTTCAATCGCATTTTCTCCAGATGTCCGGCTTGCAATTGTCCCACAGCAACGGAAGATCAGCATCGGATAGCTTTTTCTTATCAGCGTATGTTCTCACACAAGCAAGTTCCTTTTTCTCATCTGCACCCCATACTCAAGGAGCCGGACTTTCGTATCCAAAGCGCTGCGCTTCGTGCATGGAAAAATGGACAACTTACGAACGCGTTGCTGAATGCCATCCCGAGATCTGATACAGTCCATCATGTTCCATCACAATTCAGTCATCCACCCTCAGTTATATTGCAAAATGTGTGTTGTCTGTAATATAACCCGCAATCACTTCACTTCCCTTCACTTGTAGTATTAGTGAGCAAATTTGAGCGAGTGCGAAAGCGCTTGGCCCGGTTGCCAGCATGTCTGTCACAAGTCCCTCCGGCCCGCCTCGCCCTCCCGCCGGATTGACATGACCTGCACGGACGCCCTCGCACTGTGCGCCCTCGTCTTCATCCTCGGTGCGCACGGCCCCTTCCACCCACCCCTGCCCTTGTTCGCCCTCACCTCGCTGCCTCGCCTGAACGGATGGACAGGCACACTCGTCCACTTCATCCATCGCGCTCACCTTGCACGCCCACTCCCACCCTGATGACGACATGTCCACGACGACATCGTGACGATCATGACAATTGCCACAACGTCGTCCTACTCCGGTCACAACCCGCGCACAATGATGAGACATCGATGACGGGGCACTGTAGCCACCCACCACGTAGAACTATCGTCCACCATCTTCTACTCCATGCTGTCCAGCGGCGACCTTCCACCATTTATTACTCCGTCCTGACTAGCACTGTCTCCCCCAGCACCGGAATCAGCATGTAAAGCACATTCACTCCTTTTTTATGTCCAGTCATGTCATGCCTGGGTTTCTATGGGGCACAGTTACGGTTCATGTTGGCAGGGAATTGTTTCTTTTTACTTTCATGTTTATTTGTAACCCGCAATCGCATGTAGAACCATTGAATTTGGCATACTGCAGTAGCCCAACTTTCTTTCTTCCTCATGCAAGTCTCGAAAAACATATCTGATGACGATCCACTCCAGATTGGTCTGCGCACATATTCCCTCTGTCTCTCCCTTTGCCTCAGTCCCCCATTGCTGCAGCTCATTTTTGCACTCGCAGCCCAGCGAAAGAACTTGCCCACGCGTGCAGGCGTCTTTTGGCGCGTACTCTCGAGGGAACTGCGCCCAACGGGGTTTGCCTGGGCCATCACAGCTGCCGTTGGGGGTGGTGCAGCTCTGCAACGACTCTGGGACGTGCTCAAGCGTCGACATATCTGGGCACACTATATCAACTCCAAGTCATCCCCGTGGCAGAGAGCATTCCTCGCTAACACGGCCACCTCGACACTCGCAGTCATTCTCCTGCGACGAAAGAGACATGGACGCCCTGGATCCGTGTCTCCCACTTTGGATCTCACCCTACTATTTTTCTTTCGCGCCCTTGACGCGTCCATACAGGCCTTGCTCCTTTGCAAGGCCCGAGAGATGGTTGCACGAAAAGTCCATGTGTCCCTGCATAACGGTGTAGCGCCGCAACTCCCTGATGCCAGCTTGCTTGACAGGCGGCGCGAGAACCTTGCCAAAGAGTGGCAAAAAAGGGCTGCGACGCACTTGGATGCACTTTTTTTCTGGGCCAGTTCTGCAAGGTTCGTCGCAGTGCGTCTCACTGTACTGTAACATTTAGTTTCCACCAAAGGATCATGTGGTGCTTCTTCTACCAGCCTCAGAGGTATATTATTTCTACCTGATCATGGTTTGCTTGACTCCATGCCTGATTCTAGATTGCCTCCGTCCTATGTAAAATGGTGAGCCTGTGTTCTATACTACTGTACCACTGTCTCATCTGCTGAGATAGGATAAACTCTCTTGCCAACGTCAACAAGGAACTGCTGGAGGTTGTTCGTGCTCTCAAGAGTGGCACATGGTCATATATCCATGGTTCATTCCCCCAAAGCGACATTATTGGGCAGCTGGCCAAGGAACTCGGGCATCCATCATCATGGGGTGATCCAAACCTTCTGCCAGCGTACGGGGGTGGTGCTGCCAACGAAGTATGGAAGCAACTAGGTGTTAATGGGCGAAACGGTATTGGCGGACTGCCCTGCGAGCTGGTCCATGGAGACATCGGCGCTAGGTTTGGCCTTGACAATAGTTGCCTTGCCAATGCAGCCATCAGAATTATTTATGCATTCGCCGAAGCACTCGCCATCTATCTCCCTGTAAGTCTGTGTGCGCACACAATCATGTCTCCTAACCAACGCTCCAGGTCCATTTCCTTCCGACCCTCCTTACTAGACCCAAGTCAATCATGCGTCCCCATCATGCTTTATCTGCGCTTTTATCGGCCATCCGAAGCGCGACCTTTCTTTCAACGTTTGTCTCTTCGTACTGGTTCGCAGTGTGCTGTACGCGCACTCTTGTCTTGGCCCGGCTCTTCCCCATGATCTCCCATGACGTGTGGGATGGTCCCTATGGCTGCATATTCGCAGGCTCGGTTGTATGTGGCGCTAGTATTTGGATCGAGAATGCAAGGAGAAGAGGAGAGATGGCTTTCTATGTTTTGCCGAAAGCTTTGGGGGCCTCGCTACCGGACACGTGGTTGCGTAGTAGACACCCCGCAGTCCAGTCCGCAGAATGGTGAGTACATGCGTGACTTGATGCACTCCCACTGAATCCTAGATAATGATGTAGTTTGACGTTTGTCCTATCCTTGGCATCGCTTCTGACATTTTCTGTCCATCAACCCGAGTCATTGAGAGGACTGTCAAGATGGACGTTGGCTTTCGTCATGAAAGGACCCAATGCTGTCTTTTGGAAAAAGCGCAGGAGAGAGGTCGCTACATGCCCTCCAACACTTGACTCGGAGGATCCGACCAGTTCTCCGCTTACTGACCCCATTCACCCCAAGAATTGATTCCTGATATCTCGTTACCAGGCGATAGTAATAAATTTGACGTGCCCATTTCTGATTACCCACCCCAGAGATGTAGCATGCAATCGTAAAACGAACAACTTGCGATCAAGGACTCGTCTCCACCACGATGCTCAAAAGACCAATCGACCCCATATGCAAGAGACCCGTGCTGGTCAAAACGTTTCCGTACTCCATGACGAATGGCATCCGTGAGTAAACCTTTCTCCGACCCATCATCCTTGGGGTGAAAACGAACAACTTTGAAACCATCGTGCATACACGCCACAAGAAGGTCGTGTTTGCGTTCGGCGGATGGATGCCACTTTACTCGCCAGGCTCCACCTCCGACATCCACATCTGTGAGAGCTTTCGAGGGCTTGCGTGTGTCAAAAAGTCGAACTTTGTTGTCGTAGCTGTGACAGTGTCAAATTTGCCCAGAGTTCAATCGTACGTCGAAACTACCTTCCAACTGCGATGACATGTTCTATATGCGGATGGCTTTGGATTGTGGTCACCCCGGCATCAAATCTGGGCAATCGTTCTACTCAGCATCATCCAAGTCGTTTCAGATGTACATACCGTTTATTGACAAAGATGGGCCGAACGAAACCTTGCCGTTCGTCCCAGCCTTTCATTTGGAGATCATCCCCGCCTGACTCGGAGCGTCACAAGTCTAGATAGTATGTAAAGCGCAGCAGTTACCCGAGTAAATTATGGGATTGTGCCAGTAATCCCAAGCCGCGATCCACGGTTCGTGATCATGGGCATGCCACTTGTCGGAGACAATGAGCTCTCCCTGGGAATCCGGCCTGAGAAGCGACAAGGACCCATCTGACAGCGACACGATTAGGTTACCAAGTCCACTGCAATAACATCCGTCATCGAAAGATCGTATGAGAGAGAAAGGTTTGCCTGCACCTGGTTGGACATCGGCGGTTTGACCAGTCGATGGAGAGACATAGGACATATTCTGGCGCGCAGGATAGTCGTTGAAGTGAGGCCAACCTATTCTGATGGAAGACAATTATCAAGGCCTGGATAGGATGGATGGGGTGATAGACACCTCGTGGGACAACCATTCATGCAAAGATATATTTCCTTCAGAATCTGCGATGCCCAAGACCGGAGTGCTCGCGGGCGATCTATGACACCTGCATCAATGTGGGATACAGTCCGTCTCGTCAAGACTGGAACATGTACCATTTTAGATCAAGAACCGCTGGCAAGTCGATCTCCTGGAGTGGCGAGCTGCTG
>JBBPOH010000216.1:0-17270 GCA_038091335.1 Phylloporus arenicola | reverse complement strand
TGTTGAACGACGAAAACCGTTCACCTGGAAGAACGTCAAGAAGTTATCGAGTTTTCTTTTCTGACTGCCCCTGTCAAAACACATGCCAACGGTGTCTAGCATCACGCAGACAAGACGAATCCTGAAAAAGTCATCTGGCATATCGAATGCGGAAGGCTGGCGCGGCAATGGCTGACCATCGGCTGGGACAAAATGTGAGCACGAAGGATGTAATCCATATGCGAACGAGACTGACGGTGCCCGAACGTTACAAGAGACCATAATGTGTCGAACGCCAAGCTAGAGCTCACTAGACGGTATATATACAGTTCTCCGAGGTATTTCATCGTTGCTATTCGTTGTTGATTGGTGCTGTAAACGTTTTGCTCCATCCCACGGCGAATGTCTTCAAGTACTTGGTCTACAACGGATACGGCGAACGCAGGATGATAGCGTTGTAGGTCATACGTCAGCATTGCGAGCAAACTGACGTTGCTGTACTTGATTTTCCACGGTTTCGTAAAGACCTTGTGCAAAGAGCGCTGTACAACGGGATCGTCCCAATCCAGTTTCCGGATGAGCTTGAGAACCTTGTCAATCGTTTTCTTGGCAAGGACATCGAATATAAGATGGCGAATGAAAAGTTCGATCGGAGTTCGTTCCTTCTCGACACGCGGGGCACGTTCAGGGGGATTACACTGGATGAACGGTCAGTGTCAGATCATAGAATGCTTCATAGGTTCGCACCTGATAGTAGGCGTTCTCGAGCAGCAGTATTTGCCTCTGATCAAGATGCTGTATACTTTGTTTGCGCTTCATCAGCTCGAGCTAGAGGACGGTGAGCCGCATATAAATGACGCTAAACGCAACCAAATCCGCACCATGGTACTGAATCTTTCTCTGGTAACCTCACTTCGCAGAAGGAAGCGTCCGCACCCTTCAAGCAAAAGAGCCATACTTTCTATGTTGGTACCAGAAAAGTCATCAAGACAAACTTTAAATATGTGCAATATGAGGTGAAATGGCACGATGCGAAACTTTGTCAAGTTCGACAAATAGACAACGTTCTAAGAGAGTTGAGTAACATGGGATCATCTAGCCAAACGACAAACCTTGATTCGCATCTCGGCAAGTTCTTTCACAACGTTCTTTTTCCTTTGCAGATACCGGAATTCCTCATCCAACTTGATACATTGGTCAACTCTTGTCCATATATAGATTAGTGAGTTGTTGAGATGGAGACTTACAGCAGCGACGAGCTCAGATCCTATGTCCGGCATGTACTTACTTAGGGTAGCAACCAGTCTGGAGTAGTGAGGCAAGAGGTCTGTTCTGTTCTTCGGAACAGTGATCAAGAACTGGTCTGTGCTCGATTAAATGTCCAAGATCCGCGAGATAGAAACACACTTTGATGAGTCTCTTTCTGGCAGCCTTGGAATTAAGGAACGCAAAGTCGACGGCGGCCTGATCGATCATTGCCCGGTTGGTGGCATCCGGAAGACGAGCCAAAAGGGCGGTGAGAAGCTGTGTGGGCCCCTGAGGTGCGAGTCGAGGAGACAAAGAGGGGGTCGAAGATTTGGGCGAGGTTGGTGTCGGCGTGATGGTACTGCAAGTCATGGTGCATCACAACGACGGACATTGTGTAAAAATCCATGGAAGCTCGGTCCAACTCACCCATCCTCTTCGTCGTATAAACTGTCTGGTCCATCCCCGGGATGAAGGTGTCCATTAGTGCGCATGTTCCCATTGGCTTTGAGTCCTTCGAGCTCCTGTTCTAGCTTTCTCGCCTCTACTTCGGCCTTTTCTTTCTCAGCTCTCTCTCGCTCTTCATCAGCTGCACTGTCCACTTTTTCTTCCGATTCAATACCAAGAACGCTTTTGGGCACAAAATCCTTCAGGTCTTGAATGTCCTCGAAATACTTTCGCTCTTCCTCATCTTCCCATTTGCCGCCAGACACGAGCAAGGTATCTTCCGATTCGTCCGCAAGTAATCCACCAGAATTGGAGCCTATCTGGATCGAGTCCGTCTTTTGAGAGGGAGTTGGCAGCGAAGGCATAGGAAGATAGAGCAGCTCAGAAAGCCTGGAGGCATGGGTTAACGGTAAATACAATGCAAGAAAATGTACATACGTCTGGCAGCTCGCGAGGAGCTTTTCGTATCCCTTTGTCATTTTCTCGTATGCCTGCTGCCGGTCTTCGAATATCTCACCAGAACGGATGTATGCTTCATGATTACGACGGTCCTGTTCTTGGAGGCGCTATCGAAAGCCCGACTTGAAGCAGAGATACAATGAGAAGATAGTGCGGCCACGTACCTTGTGTTCCGAAACAAGCTTCTTGGCTACACTGTCAAAGTAGCCTTCACACATGTGCTTGAACCGCTCACGTATGCCTTGCTCTACGAGTTCTTCGTCTTCGTTCACAAGGAAAGGGAAGTTTCCCTGAGTTTCGTTTGTTGTGATGGAGGACAGGGTACCGGGTTCCGAATCGCTAGGTATTTGCTTGGTCTGTGCAGGCAACAATCCAAGATACGGGCGGGCATATGATTTGAGGAACGTCGAAAGCAGAGGGAGTGAAGACAGAGTGGAATCGTTGGACAACTGTGCCGAATGTCAGTCTGGATCCGTCTGACGGAGGAGGACACGTCGTACCAATTCTTTGACAGCTTTCATAATCCAGCCGCCGCCGCTCTTGGTCGGGGCATCCCTGATGATGCCAACGAGGGCAAGCTCGGAGCACACGCGAAGGACAGGCCGCTGGCGGGTGACTCTCGCAGCGTCCTCCTTCTCACGCTGATCGGGCGGAAGAGCGGACAAGGCTGCTCTCGAAGGAGCAGCGATCGCGACGGCTAGCAAATTCACAAACTTGGGGGAAAAGGAAGTCGTGAATCGCCTGTGGAGGGTGCATATGACCTGGTAGGATGTGAGTCGGCGCGCTCGGAGCGTTGCGGGATCCCATACCTCCACCGCGGCCCAGACATCTTTTTCTGTCTTACATCGTGCGATACCATCTAACGCGGCGGCGGCTATCTCGTCGATGTATTTTTCGAGGGAAAGCGAGTCAATGTCCTTGGTGATTTGGTCTCTGTTATCTGAACCAATGGACAGACGCATGCGCTTTATGAGCGCGGTGTGACGCTTGAGAGACGAGTCTAGTTTCGAGGACTCTGGTGCCAGGGTGAGACATACAATTGGTTCTGTGGCAGAGCAGTGACAGACCTGGGGCATTGAGGGAGAGGTTCAAGGCTTTCAGCTTCACACGCCGTGCATGGCGGGCTTTCTCTTCTTCTAACTTTGTCAGGGATGATGCATCCATTCTGGACTGCGATGAATAGACGATGGTGTATCAAACAGACGGTGGCGCTTGAACAAATGACTCCGTATAACTTGCCTTTTTTGGACCACAAAGTTGCCTTGACGCGGTTTGTTCCGTGTTCTAGTCCAAAGGAACGTGGAATCTATATTATCCTCGGATTTTGCATGTCAGCCATAATCCGAGGCCCCCCCGTAGCCGGCTACGGTGTACAATGAAACGCCTGGGTAAGCCCGCCATCTCGTTCAGTTGAGCTGCTGAAAGCAGCACGACGTGAGAACAAGTCGGACTAACTATTCCTTTTTGATGTCCGGAAACGGGTCTCCCTATCGGAGTCAACTTGGAAAGGTCAAGTCGCCCTGATTAGCATATGCAGATCAGGAGCTTATCTACCCGACAGGGACAGGTATCTGTAACACGTCCCCCAATCTCGACGTATGGATTACACTATTCGACGTTAACGAATAAAAACGGCTGACATCGAGCCACAGCAACAGAACGAGGGGAGCAGAACATCAAGTACACTTGGTCAGTTAGCGTTTAAGAATATGAGATAATAAAGTACGTTTGCAATGGGTCGAGATGAAGCAACGTGGGGGTAAAAGGACGAGATCGCGGTATAAGCGGAACTAAACAGGGTCACTGAAGCGCTGGAAACGTTCCTGTCCGATGGCGCCGCTGGGGCATCACTGCACGTTGCTATCAATATTGGAATAGTTGAGTTTTCGCGATCGTTCGTCGCCTTGCGGTACCGCTGAACGGCTGGCGCGCGGATGGGAAGTCGTCGCGGCATTCAAGAATGCCTTTGGGTACCCCGTCCCGCCGTTAAGGCCGGGAACGAACAATGCCCCGCGATTGTAAGAACTACGTTCTTTCCTCCGCATATGGGTAGGCTTCGGGAACTCTTCTGGGAGTCCTTGTTTCGGACCGGGATCGGAGTAAAATATCTTCGGACGCCATTCCTCACGCTCATCCATGATGCACGAGTTCTTGAACTTTTCGACGAGAGCTTCTTTCCCCCTTTTCACGTCATGTCCGCTTTAGCGACCTCGTATTTCCAACGGACAAAGACCTACTGATAGTTTGCATAGCTCATTTGCAGGACCTTCTCACTGGAGTACATGTTCCTATGGTAGGACGTCATGGTTCGTTCAAATGTCGTATGGTTGGGCTTACCACTTCTCCCCCAGCGTCATCCTTGCGAACCGCAAAAGATCCTCAACACCAATAAAGTTGACGAATGCATATCCAACGTTGCATCCTGCCAAACACGCAAGATCAACGCCAAGAAATCCAAGGTAGCATGAAGAATTTCAAACCATTTTGGAAGTCCATTCGCAGGTAGAGGAAATCGATACGCCGCGGACATATTTTGTTGATGTACGCGATCAGTTCTTTGTCAGTCATTTTATTGGGGATGTTCTTAATCATCACAGTGGTTCGCGTATCAAGGCCCAGCTCGATTTTGCGAATGTCCAGTTGATTGTTCTCCGGAGGGGCCCGAGGAGAAGCCGGATATGTCGCGGGATATACACGGTTGGAAGCAGACGCATATGGATGGTGGGGTAGAGGCGGCGATGTATGTGGCGGATAAGGATAGGAGACGGCCTGGGAGGAAGCACCGTGGTAATACCCCGAAGAGGGTAGAAACGCAGACCATTGTTCTGGTAGGATGCCTGGTGCGCCCCATGCGACCCAAGTGCCGGCCGATGCATCCCAGCAAATTGAAGAGCACACGGGCGGCATGGGCGACTGTGGGGAGACTGGGTATTGCATGCCGTGAGCAAGAGGCGAAGAGACCCAGGGAGACTGCATAGATGTGTCTGCAGCGTATCGATCTGTATGGGTAAAATAGTCATGGCCAAATGGTGGCTGAGCTCCCGGGCATGGTGGGGAGCACAGGTCGGTCGTGCCACCAGCCATCTGAGCGGCTTCAAAAGGACAAACCTGTGATTGATCCAAGGCGATGGAATTCATATTGGCAGTTCGCGTGTAATCTGCGTCAGCCAGCCTGTGATGAGTGCGGGAACGAACGGCGTCAAAAAAGAGATTGTTCGATCCACGTCGACCAAGCTGTTCGGGAGCGAAGGCGCCACGTTCATTGAGCTTGTCAACGGAGAGCGTCTCGTCCGCGAGGGGGTCAACGATGTCCACAGGATAACGGATGATGGGCTTTTGACGATCAGGAATAGACGTATGGCCGACTACGACTGAGCCCGGGTCCAAGATAGTGGTGTTTGTGCCCTCGCGTTCGCAAAGTGTTGGATAGTCACAGGCAGCGGCGTCGTTCAGGAGGGGAAAGGGAACGCCACTCGAGGTCGTGATAGTCTGCGACTGGGATAAATACGTGGAGGCCGTGGGTGTATTCGGCTCCGCGGCAAGTCCACCCCCGAGATGACCTTCTAGACCAACCAAATCTTCTTTTTCCAAGTCCCGTGGCCCACTATACCCACCACGCAAGACGTCTCGTGAGACCAGCCGGAGTTTCATGTTGTCAACTACTCGTCCGTTCAGACTCTCCCATGCCAAGTCTCCCGCACGAACGTCGAAATATTCGACCATGAAAAGCTGGTGTACAAAATGGTCAGACGCGGATGTAGGGGAAGGAAAAAAAAATCTTGTGCCGAGGGAGATAGCTCGGAAGTAATCGAAAGACTGGGATTGGAAAGCGAGTGACACAAGCGCCCTGAAGCAGAACATACCTGATTATACATCTCCCCGTCTTCTTTCAGGAGGCGGAAGGACTTGATTTCGCCGTATTTCGCCAACACACTTTTGAGTTTTACGGGAACGAAGAAACGAATTCTGCTCCAGCCAGAATAATCGTGATCAGGCTCTACCATCATTCCATCGACTGATACACAGAATGCGCCTTCTGTGTGCGTCACGGCGGCTGACGCTGGTTGACCAAGGAGCTGAGAAAGATGAGTACACGGTGCCACGGACTACGCGTACGGACCTACTTGGAGAAAATGGTCTGGCACCACGAACAAACAAGTTAAGCCCGCCACCCATGGGCTGCCCACCGTGCCGTCGCGCGAGACCCTCTGTTCGTCGTCGGCATTGGGAACGGAGAGTCGACGAGAGCCGTCAGTTTCAATGAGGCGTTTGACTCTTTGTGCATCACGTATGTCGTAGAACGCGAGGATAATAGCACGTTGTTCCTGAAAGTGGTAATATATGGTCTGTATGGCGTTTCCGGAGTTTGAGACACTGTGCGGATTCGCCCGAGCGGGAGAGGAATCGTCCGGAAGAGCCGCCAGGGAGTAGAAATAGGGACCGAGTACGTCCTCGGAGAGGTCATTCGGAACGTTTCCAATCTCAAATTTCCCGTCAGTTTAGCCCACAGAGGACACCGCACGAGACTTACGATCAAAAAACGGCTTTCAGTGGAATCGGTGGAAAGAGGTATTTTGAAGGGAGAGGTAGGTAGGTCTCCGGGTTGGCTGGGGTCTGGTGGATCCGAATCTGTACTGTCACTTCTGAGTGAGGAGGCGGGGGTAAGAGGGGGCGTTAAATAGTGGTGGTTTTTAAACTGCTGGTGGGGTCGTTTGCTTGGACGGAGATCAGCGCCTTTCGTGGAAATGTTTGCCGATAATTTTGCGGGGTTAAGGGAAGGGATTTGAGATGAGGAAGGAGTTGGCTGTAGACGCGCCGACTGAGGGTCGGAAGCGATGTTGCGCGTGCTGTGTTGCGTGGAAGTGAGGGAGAGCGGAATACAAAGGAGAAAAGAGTTGAACGCACCGTAGATTTGGGAGAGAGGGGGAAGGCTGGAGACGGAGAGGGCGGAGGACTGCCTCCGCAGCGGGGTGGAGGGAAGCAGACATGATGGGGGGGAAGGATGAAGCTCGAAAAGGAGTCTGTGCACGCGAACTGTGCTTTAAGAAGGGGGAGGGGAGAAGCTTGGTGACAGAAAAGGAATTGTATGGGCAATAATTTGTTGACGTACAGAGAAGCAAAGGTACGCTCAGTCTGCATATGGCACGCGCACGGAAGGGGCAAGCAGAGTCACTCTGTTGACGGGATTGATCATAGTTCTTGATCCAATCCTCCTGATGAGGTCGGATTCGCTCCGTGGCTACCGCAGCGCTCTTGGATGACGCAAATTGCCCTAATTTATCACCGGAGAAGCCCAGTCTGGTTACGAACATGCTCACTCACGCACCAGTCAAGCATGGCTACCACCACCGATAGACTCGTCCTCGGTCAGCCGGGAAATCAATATATCATCACGTGTCTACGAACAGCCGCAATCTCGACGAGCAAGGTCACTCACCGACTCAGTACTGCCACCACGTATGAATCGCCCTCGACGGCTGTCGTAAATTAAGTACAAGGTGGGGACAGCATGGTCGTCCAAAGTCGTGGAGCCAATCGTGGGTTGCTTAGTAATACAAGAACGTTCCATCGCCGTCTACGGAAGTTGGTCTTCACCATGCCGTTCTACAAGATGCTGTGTATATCCGCCCATTTTCGAGAATATGTGTGTGCTGTTCTGTCCCACAATTACTACATGGACTCACTATACGGTCCAGAGACACATTAAAGACCTCGTAACAATGTCTGCACGCCAGGTGATGGACAACGGCGGTGTCGTCCGCAATATCGAATACTGGGGAACTCAAACACTACCTCAGGTCATGAGGAGGCATAAAAAAAGCCAGTCCATCGGAGAGTGAGTTCAATTCCCCGCTGTACTTCCATTTCTCACCCTACCCAGCTATTGGACCATGTACTTTGACACCTCGCCGCGGACACTCAACTCCTTGGCTCTCAAACTTCGGCAAGACCCCCGTGTTATACGCTGGACGATGCTCAAGCAGGGTGAAAAAATACAAGACATCGTCTTGCCTAGGGAGAAGACTGTGATGAGAATGGACTACTTAAAGCCACCCAAGCAGTCGTCGTGGTCAGACATATCTATCTAGCTCGCTTCCAATGTATTACATTCGCCCTAATTCCCGGCTCGTTATCACTCTTGGCTCATCCGGAAAATTTGCTACACCAGGATGACCTCTTATGCAACAATTGATATACATCGTAAGGGGTTGTGACACTTTGGGACCAGTTGACACCGCTGTCGTCATGCAAGATAGCATAGTGATTTGTAGATCACATTGCATGCAACACACGCAGCTAGACAAAGGTTTCGGCGCCACTGCTCATCGAGTGTAACCAAAGTCTTCATCGGTACCCGAGTAATCTATGTTTCACTCTGCGATCTCACCCAGCCGACCACATCGTATAAGCTGGAAACTACTTGGGTATTCCGAAGGTCTTCGTCCATTTTTTTGTGTTCCTGATCTCCATAAGGACTAGGTCGTCTAATCAGCAGTGCTTGCATTCCAGCACCCTTGGCTCCATAATAATCACTTTTGACAGTCATTATTTATTAAAGTAAAGACCAACTGAGCTTACCATTCAAGTTCATCGCCGACATGCACAGCGTGGTTGAAACGAGTCGCATTGTCAACAGCTTGCAGTGCACGCCCGAATATTTCTGCATCAGGTTTCTCGACTCCTTCCTCCTCACTCAAGACAAGAGGGTTTAGAAACAAGGATATTCCGAGATCGGCAAGAACGAGACCTGTGGAGTACCATCAACGAAGCCGACCACTCTAGAAGGCCAAAACATACGCATTCTTGCGTCTGAATTGCTGATGAGCGCTGTGCGAACGTTCATTTCTTGTAATTGACGTACTGGTGTTCACACATGAGACGCTAGAGAGTGGCAGCAGCGTGGCCGTGACATACGTACAGGAAGTGCATCGTCGAAAAGTTTGTATCCTTCGCTGGAACTGAAGCGGTCCATGAGCCGAGACACGATTTCGTTCAGGGACAATTCGACGGCTGCATGCATCCTGTTATGCCCATGCGTTTTTGGTGTGGAGACGAAATGGCCGCATACCGTGAGGGTCAGCGCCTGCTCCTATGGCTGTCCTCTTAATAACCTCAGACCACCATCCGTGAGCACCAAGCGGGCCGTGATAGACGGGTTTGTCCTTCTGCATCTGTTTCAGGCCTCGAAGGAGGTGGGTGAGATTCAGTTGTGCCAGAGGGTAACTCACTGGCTTTGAAGGCGTGCTGTAGGGCATTTGGACTCAGAACACCCAGGAATGGCGCAAAAACCTCAGAATATTGAACATGGACGGGTTTTCTAGGCGTAATTAGGGTATGGAGTGCGTCGAAAGTAACGAGCCTGATCATGAATTCTAGAAAGAGAATTACTTTTGTACATAAATAAAGTGGGCGACTTGAACCAACACTTTGTCTGCGCGTCCCATCCCAACAAAAGTCTCATTCTTTGACGGTGGGCAGGTTGCGCAGTCGTGATCAGGGCCGACTTGGATGTGCGACGAGGCGGCGGGCTACAACAGCTCTCTTCGATCTTTCAAGTATTAGCACACGCCGCCCGCAGGCGTCAATCCCCGAACCTCATCCCTCGTTCCTCTTTCTCTCCAAACGTTCACCATGTCTAATCCTTCTGCACTCGATTCACAATCGCTCCGCCGCACCCAGTCGACCGGCGACATCCCCACGGTAACTCAACCTGCTAGGGCTCGGTTATCTGCTTCCTATCGTCGCTCGGCACACCGCGGTCTCGAAACAGCTCCTTCCTCGCCAATAAATAATGCAGAACGTGCACAGTAAATCAGTCTTTGTATCGTCCCCTATGTCGATCGCTGATGGTCCCCAAGACCGTTCTCTTGGCTCAGACAGGCCAGCCAAACCCAGAGCGGTTCTCAAGCACCACCAGCACAACCTACTCAGCGGCCTTCGAGGTCGTTCATACAGAGGATAAAACAGCTGTTGGGTATGGGCCCAGATGTATCCAGGACCAGAAAGGCATTGGTATCGCTAGTCGGAACGTTGATCTATAACTTCGTTCAGGTCGGTCTCTCCTCGTTTCACTCTCCCCTTCTTATCCTCGCGGAATTATTAGGCCGCCGCTGTCATAGCACTCCTCACTGTTGCTTCAGTGGTCAAAAGCCCACAGGATCACTCAGTCGAACAAATCCACGCCTGTGGACGACCGCTGGTTGCCTGGGATAGTCTCTGGTTAGTACGACTAGCAGTGTCGTCTGGGTTGACGTGTTGGAACTATCTTCGCATACGAGCAGCGTGAGCTGACAATATTTGATCATGAATTGCCTTTCCTCATCAAGATCTAGGGACAACACTCCAAGGGAAGACTCCGAGTCAACGACGCAGCCTGTCGAGTCTCAGCCTGCCGCGCGTCCCGGAGACTCGAGGCATCGAAGACAACAAGACAGAGGAACATCCACTGCCACCAACTCAGAAGATCCACCCGTACCCTACAATCATATCTATGCGCGGTTTGTCAACCTATGCTTCATTCACAGCCAAAACTGATTTGACGTTAGGTTGTCCCTCTTTTTGTCCATGTATACCTTGACATGGTTCTTAACCGCACACATTCTTGAGTATACTTCAGTAAACTCATGCCGTCTTTCCGCCCCTCTCGTCTGGTGGCTTACTTTTGGAATTTTGTGTACCATGTACTTGCTCGTTTTGGAAGTCGTTCTCTTCGGTTTTCTTGTGTTCATGGTTTTACCATTCATTATGGTCAGTGTCCTGCCAATCTTTTCTCTCAGAAGTTGATCTTTCGCAGCTCTTCTACAGCATCATATTACTTTGCCTGGGGCGCCATCCATTACAGAATCCACATTACATCAAACCCGATATTGGCAAGCTTCCGAAATCGCTCGTCGACCGCATACCGCTGGTCATTTATATTCCCCCACCACCAGACGACACCTCAGCACCTGTTTCGCTGCCAAAGCCTATTCATACCTACCCTCCAAAGCCGCCCGCACCTGCACCAAGAAAAAGATTTGTCTTCTTCCGCAGAACGACCCCAAAGAAGGACAGCACGACAGATCCCAACACCAAGCGTTTGAGTAACAAGGTTTCAATGACTGATACGCTCAGAGAACCCGAGACATGGGAGGATAACTGGGAGCAATGTGAATATCCCTTCGTCAGGCTAGAAGGCAATCGTGCTGCGTGTGCAATTTGTTTGATGGACTTTGAAGAGCCGAGGAGACTGTCTGCAGCCCCTCATCAAGATCCGGATAAGGAAGATGCCTCCCCACCATCTCCTCGCGCAGATGAGGCAGAGATTCCAGTCGAGAACATCACCGAGGAGGAGCGAGACGCACTGCCTCGGCTCGAAGATGCTGGACAAGGACCCCAGCCATTACGTCTATTAGCTTGTGGTCATGTCTTCCACGTAAGCCTTTCGATGCTTCGTATATCATGTTTCTGAAACATGAAGCAGAAAACTTGCATCGATCCTTGGTTAACTGATGTTTCCGGTCGATGTCCAGTCTGTCAGCGCCCGGTCGAAATTGATGAAGAACCAAAGAAATCTAGGCGGAGACAGCGACGGTGACCCTCGTAGTCGTTCTCGGTCGCTTAAAGGGAAGATACAATATTCAAGGTAGTGAATCGTAATGTGATATTATATTGGACGAGCTGATAGTGACACCCCACCATGTATTGGATTATCGTCATTCTTTTGGACATGCACTGCTATTGTGAGTACGCAATGGAATACGGGCCCATCGGCGTCGACAGTCATCCCGCACACCAGTTTTACGGAATTCGTCTCAGTCAGCCGCATCTAGTTTGAACTCGAACCCCTGAGCAAGCACGCTTATTAAGTCGCGATCGAGAGCGACAACACCTAAGGCTCATCGAGTCCACCGGGTCCGCTGAACTTGTTTCTTACCATGTCGTCGCGGATTGAGTCGCCAGTAAATCCAGGAAGCCACCCCGACTCGGAGAATTATACCCCAACAGACGAGCCGGTAAGACAATGTTCTCATTCTAGTGATTCGCGCTGACCAAGATCTAGGACCCGCCGTTCTCCCATGAACTTTTCGACATGGACAAGGGTACCATTGCAGCTAGGAGGATCTGGCTCAAGATTAGTCTTGTAGCTGTCGGCCTCATTGTGTTCATTGTGTTTGCGATCCTGTCCATCTATTGGGCAGCTCTCGGAAGATCCTCTGGAAATATCCATAACCTATCTGGGTATGTCGTGGTAAGTCTTGAACTTCCGACCCACCTATACTCGCTAAGTGCCTGTCATAGGATTTTGATGGGGCACAGATTGGTCATGGGGTAACTGAAGCACTCTCGACGTTTGACGGGAACGAGCAACTGTCATGGATAATACGGGACCCTTCGGAGTTTCCAAACGGGCCGTCGGACGTTCAGAATGCTCTTCTTGATCATCGTTGTTGGGTAGCCGTGACAGGTGCGTGCACTGAATCCCATGCGTTCGTTGGGTCATCTAACGAAGCACGGTTAGTCAACCCAAACGCGACCTCCAACCTGCTTGCAGCAATAAACTCCATAGACACAACATATAATACCTCTGATGCAATTAGTGCATACCTCACATATGCAAGAAATGAAGCCGCGTAGTGAGCATTCACATTCCGATATCCAGGTGACGCTTGGTGATGCCCTTCCCAGCCGCAGCTTCATTTCTCCAATGGCAAGCGACTTCTTTCATGCCTTGGTCTTTGATGATACGTGGTTTATAGGTAATCCTGATCCTGACGAACATCACGCAGACACTCAGTCTGGATTTTGCACCACAATTGGCGTCGCATCCAAACCTTACTGGGCTGATGAGCACCGCACCGTCCCTTGTGACAATGCCAACTAATTACGTAGTGCACGACCTGAGGCCGTTTGACGTTCCTGTGTTTGTCCTTCTCCCATGCATGTGGGGCGAGTGTCGCTATTTAATCCTTTTCAGAGCATCTGCAGTTGACTTTGTCGGACTTATTTATCTCATGATCCTTGCGGTAAGGCCACCCTGTTCGCCCTTTCGTGACCGCTGACTGGTTGCTGTGTAGTTCATATTAACGGTGGGTTGGTTCAAGGTCGTGTTGTCCTTTTGGCTCGTTGAACTTAATTCCTCAGAACCATCTTTTGGCCGCGGATACTCGAAGTGGTTTCGGTAGACGTCTGACACTGAGATCACTCATCCTGATGCGCCTGCTCTGGCCTTTCACCCTCTACTTTTTCATCTCGGTAAGCAAAATGTGAACGTATTTTCATCAGACCCACATGTTTGCAGCTCATGTATGCTTTGCTGAGTCTGGCATTCGGCGTTCCATTTGAACGATAGTGAGCCGGGTTTTCTTCTCTCAGGCCGCGTGCTAATTCTCGCGTAGCTATAATGGCGGCTTTGTTATCTATTGGATGATGGCCTGGATGGCGATGGCTGCACTGCACGTTTCTTGTCACTTCAGGCGTCTCCACGCTCACGCATTTGTAGGGGATTCGCAATAGAGTCCATGCTCACCCTTATGACGCTCCCATACGTTCCAGTATTTCTTGTTCTGTGGATCATCGGTAGGTCATTGTTTTCAAAGAACAGCCCAGTAACCCATTTTGCGTAGTGAATGTTTCCGCGTCGTACTATCCCATCGAAATTCTTCCAGCCATATTTCGATATGGGTATGCAATGCCGTTCTACAATGTTTCCAATACTGTCCGCACGATCGTCTTCAACACAAAGAACCAGAGTATGTCTGATGCCTATGAAGAACAGGATTTTCTCACCATGTTCGTGTCTCCAGTTGGACTCAACTTTGGCGTGCAGTTTGCGTGGATCGCGGTTTCATGCATCACTCTGCCGTTCTTCCAGTGGCTTGCCCGAAGGAGACAGGTCCAAGCTTGGCATCAACTGCAGGGAAAGGGGGAATAAAAAGTTGATGTTACGACGGTCAGATGAATCTTGAAATCTGTATTCTTATAGTGTTGCCTTTGACCATGGATACGGTTTTGCACGGTGAATTGTGTTGTCCACAATGTCAATTGTTCATTAATCACGAATTGTGATTTTGCGTGCTAGGGGAATGAACGGGGATCGAGATGATTTATCTAGCAATGGTAGGGAATAAGTCGTGAAGTAAGGTACAAGATGTCCGAGGCGCGTTCAACTTGATCCTGGTCCCGGACTATTTGGCTCAGCCCCAGGTTTTGTGGCTACATCCTCTGGAGTGATGTGCATTTCGGCCTCTATTCGTTCACGCGCACGAACTACCTTTGATTGCAGGTAATGCGAGTGTCCAGGTGGTGGTGGTGGCCTGCTGGCCCGTGAACTGGACACAGGTGGATCTGGGGCAGGCCGAGGAGAGTTTACTTTGAACAGATGGTCATAGTTCTAAGCAATCGACGCGGTTAGCTGCTCCGGCGTTTGCAAAAGACCAGGTATCTGCTTGCCTTGACGATACTCTCCATGGCCTCCCCACGTTTAGCGTTGAGAACGAGATATGCCTCATCCACTGTCATGCGATGTTCCCGCGTCAACTTGTCGGTCACCGAACCAGAGGTAGCATTGCGTACGCCCCCGACATCGGAGCTGAGTGCCTCTGGACGGTGCTTGGCATCTAGGGGAAGAAAGCAAACACACAGCACACAGGAAATTTAGCCGAGGCATAAGACGGTCAGCAAGACCGTGAAGTCGACATAAGAGGCGTCGTACTTTGAACAGCTTGTCTTCCGGCTGCAAAAAGGGCCTTGCCGAATATTTGTGCGCCAGTCAAAATAATCTGTCCGATAAGCTTCGGTGCGGACTACGCCAAGCTGTGAAAGAGATATCGGTGGTTGACGAGAGACGAACGTACCATGAAGACAAGGTCGAACTTAAGAAGATACTTGGTCAATGCCAAAACGCGGAAATATCACGTGACCATCGGGACTAAGTACAAGGCAAACCGTTGTTGACGCTGACTAGCATGGCGTCGGGCTCACTGTTCAAAAAGCGGAAGCATCAGCCAACAGAAGATCCTCTTGAAAAGAAAAAAGAAAGAAGACACAAGAAACACAAGGAAACGATTCAATTAGCCACTCCTCCTCCAGAAGATGCCTTATTGCAGAAGCGCAAACCAAAATCTCCGAAAGTCAAAGGCAAGTCTCGCGCCTCGGACCACCCGAGTGAGTTCCGCATAGTCGACACCAGCATCGTCCTCTCGATTCCCCCTGTCTTTGCCTCTGATCTGCGTGCCGGAGTGGAAGAAATGCTAGATAGCATGGTTATGCGGTGAGCGTTGAAATATGTGATTGCATGCTTCCTTTGTTGATGAATAGGTACTAATCGGTGATCACGCCTTTGGGCGGATAGATATATACCATCCTTGCATGGCGTACTCTTGGCCCATTCAAACATCCAATTCCTGAGCAAGACCGCAAGTATACACGGCGATTGCCCTTTTGCCGTGTGTAACGTGAGCTTTGATGCTACCGTTTGGGGGCCTCGAGTCGCCATGAAACTAGGTATGTGCTCCTTGATCTGGCTCTTGAATGCTACTTATGCGTTGTAATCACCGCCATGCGGAAACATCATTCTGATCTTGTGCAGTGGGCAAAGTAAACTTGTGTTCCCCCGATCATATATCTCTTCTCGTACATCGCACCTTTAATATTTCGATCCCTCGGCATCATATCCCACAGGATCAGTGGTCATTTGAGTATGGTCCAGCAGAAAATGACCCAGAATTTGGTGCGGGAAGAGATTGGGATGAAAGCGACGGACTGAAAGAGTCAGGTATGGAGATGATCGATTCCACGGAGCCGAATGCATGTGAGGGCACCCGGGAGGTAGAAGGTAGTGGGTGCTGGGTGCACCACTTGACAGGATCGAAGCTTGGCGATCCCGACGGCTATCTTGAATTCACGGTCATAGGGCACGTTTGATTTCTCAAGTAAAACTCTTGGTGCCTGATGCATTTTGGCAGTCTGACCGTGGCAAACGAGATGCTGTCGTTACAAGGGTCTATCCAACCGGATCCATTCTCCCCTGAACATGTCTCTCGGCCCAACGTGAAACCCACCTCTCCTACGCCTCCTCGGGATGAGGTCTCGGAAGTTGAAGCACATGATGACGGTGGCGAAGAAGAGGAGGAAGAGGAGAGTGACGAGGATTGGTTTAAACACCTTGCAAGGCTCGCGGATGAAGCCAGAGCGGTCCAAAAGGCGGAACGACGCGCCGAAGAAGAGGCGGAACGAACTGAAAAGGCCAAGAAACGAAAGCAACAAGAAAGCCGCGGTGGGGCTAGTGGAGAAGGTGCTCAGCATGGCAAAAGGAAAAAGGAAAAAGGAAAAGAGATTGTGATCTCATGACCATGAACTGTATCATGCTTGTGTGCGTAGTACTCTGAATGGCTGCCATATCCCATACACATCATTGATCATTCCTTTGTGGTGAGCAAACCTATTTTGCAAAGACTAGTATATAATCTCTACTCGAGATAGCCTGACCTTGCTAACCAAATCCCAGTTATCAACTGTTCTATGACGGTACATAGCTTACCATCCATGCACTTGTTCTTGATTGCGTGTGACTCCCCTACATACAACGCGGATCCTACATGGTGAGTTTTTTTGCCCATGTGATCGGTTACCACTTTGCCTCGAGAGTGTTTTTCAGAAGTAACCCCCCGGTCGGCCACTTTGAATTGTTTTCCCATGGAGCATGCCTTTTTTCTGTGGATAATTCACCTTCCATCTTGGCCAGAAAATCATTTGAACTGGAGATAGAGACGCAATGACAGGCACCCGTTTCATCACCACTGAAGTACACTCACGATACCCTCTACTGACCCATGTCATTCACATTCCTGACAATGGTTTCCAGGAGAGAATCCTGACGTATGGTGAACGTATAAAGGCTCTATGACGTCCCCTCTCCCGCAGCCTCTCGTTCGAGCCAACCATCTTCTCATCTTCGCCATGGTTTCCAGGCTTTCCATTTTCACCAATTTATTGTCATCCATGATCTCATCGTTTTGCGAATAGGGTACATTCACTACCGTTACAGCTTCAATCACCGTCCCCATCCCTTTGGGTAAATGTAATGCCAGTTCTGGTGCTTCTGCTTGGGTTGGTATCGACGGTGACACCTGTCAAAGCGTCATCCTCCAGACTGGTGT